>JACDOX010000662.1:85312-97401 GCA_014549065.1 Cardinalis cardinalis
ACAAAAAAGTTGATTCTTTCTCCTGAACAAAGCTGCTGATACGTGGCTGGCTGTGTTTTAGTGTCTTTGCCTGGACATACCTTGGGACACCCTGCAGTACCATCACTGATTTAGAACTGAAATCATACTGCATATCAAAGCAGTAGGGGTTTGGTTTTGTTTGTTTGTTTGTTTTGGGTTTTGGTTTTTGTGGTTTTTTTGCTTGGTTTTGTGGTTTTTTGGTGTTTGTTTGTTTGTTTGGTGGTTTTTGTTCTTTTCTGCCGTTGTTTTGGGTTTTTTTGTTCATCAAGTCTGGTCTCTGCTGCCCCAGCTCTCGTTGTAATCACTGCTGTACCTCGAAGAGAGAGAGCATGAGAAGCACGAGGCAGGGTCAGGGTCTGCAACCCTTTCTCATCCTCCTGGCTTTTTTCCCCGCCTCTGTGTGAGCTGGGTGCTTTACAAGCCTCGCTGGGCCGAGCACTGAGGAGATTAGTGTTCTCCAAAACTAGCTTATGGTGGAGGTAATTGGTTTTCCGAGGGCTTAAAAAATAAAAATTGTAAATCTGACRCGAGGTCAGTGTTGGTTCTTTGCTTATCTGCTCTAGGCTGTTTGTGAGAGGCATCAAATGCATTTATCTCTAAAATGCTTGGAAATAAAACCGTGTAGCATTTCATGGCTGTAGCTGCAATATAAAAGGCCTTGTTTAAGCGCTTGGTGTCTCCACATGAGGACAGGTTTACACCTTCATCTCCTGGGATTTTTGCCCCCATTTTAGTCCTTAAGATCTCTATGAAACAGAATGAAATACCTCCTRTGGATGCCACTGGCTGCCACTTTATGTTCTGTAACTTAAAGTTATGAACTTTATGTTTCAGAAATCCTCAGGCTGCTCCTTCCTGAGGTGCCAAACCCCACATCTGAGTGGGCTGGTGCAGCAGAGGGAGGAGTGATTAATTCACGTGGGAGTATCAATAACACACTTTGTTTAACCTCTGTTTTCAGGGACCAGTCCCTGAAGACCATCAGGAGCTGGAAACTGAATCCCACCTCTCTTTTCTCCTCCGCTCAAATTGCAGCTCCACTCTTTCACAGCTGCTGGAAGTTGTGGTTTCTCTGACTTAGTGCCAGGACAGGCAGGGAGGTGAATGKGGGAGCTGTAACCTGCCCATTCCTGCCCTCCCACTCGTGCCCAAAACCTTCCAATCCATGCAGCATAAAAAGCACAGWTTCCCCTCGCAGCAGCTTGTTTTAAATTTAGACATGTTCTGAAACCCAGGAGATCAAAGTATTCTCACCAGCACGAGGGGAACTGATCCCTGATGGAGCCCTGAAAGCCAGCTCCTTGCCTGTAAGCTGATCTCATTGTGCAGTGGAGGTTGGTGGCTCAGTTTTTGTGACTTCAGGGTTCTGTGACAATGCTGCTTTTAAGAACACGTCTTGGGCTGGCAGGAGTTGGCAGCTGCCAGGCTGGTGTGGGCTCTCAGCTGTGGCACACAGCTTAGAGTTAATTTCTAGCTGCTGTTGGACTGCCTGCTATTCAGTTTGTGCTGTTTGACACTACCAGGGGTCTATAAAGACTGAAAAACCTGCAATGGGGAAGAGCAACTGAGAGCTCTTCACYGGGCATTGCTGCTGTAATCAGGCTCTGCTGCCACTGAGGTTTAGAAATTGGAGACAACTCCCTCAGTTCTTTGAAATATTTTATACACGTACGGGTTGCTTGTGCTTGCTGGCTCTCAACCCACTCGAACAGATTCCAGACAGAGTTCGATTTAAAAGTTTCTATCCACTAAATCAAATTAAATAATGAAATGTCAGATGGAAAAATGAAAAAATGAGAGCAACTATGGCTCAGTTTCCCCATGTTTTGTATAAATCTGTGTTTAAGCCACAAGAGCAATTCCATCCCAGCTCACTTGGGTTGTGGCTGCCAGACCTTCACCCGTTGCTTGTTCACACTTTGTTTAGGAGCACAACCTGCTCAGGGGTGTGCAAACATGTATTTTTTGTCTCTCCTCCCTGAAAGCTCAAAAGGCAAGGAATCTGTTGCCACCTCCCATTTGGACACGCAAAAAAATCCATCCCCAAAATCCAAGTGAAATTTTTTACCACCTGGGCTCCCTCACCTCCTCCAGTGCTGGCCTGTTRCAATTAATTGCCTTTGTTGATCATTAGGCTTCTGTTGTTTTGCTTTTGACAAAAKACAAGTGTGCTCTGGCCTGGGCCAATGTTGTTGAGTATTTTGGGGCTGAGGCAGTGAATTTCCTGTCTCTGTTTTGCTGATTTCAATCCTGCTTGGCAGCTGAGAGCTGATGGCTCTGTGAGACAGACAGTCSGAGTTTCTGGAAACACTTGGTCACAAATTCCTACCCATAATTAATTTATCCTCCATCTGTATCAGCAGCCAGGAGTGTAATGGGCTTGAAACGGATTGTGACAGAAAGGACAGATCTCACAAATACTGGAAGCAGATAATTGCAGTTATTATATGGACTGTTCAGCTTTGGAGATGAGCTGCACTGAGGASGGGTTTGAACAAGGCTTTGGCTCACCTTAAACTAATTTTTTGTCACTCTTTTAACTCACTGTTCTTCATTAGGGCTAAAAATTCGTTGTGTGCCTGGAGGATGTTACATAGGCAAGTATGCCAAGAATAYTGAGATCTATTTTATAGAATGATGGGATATCAGGGATTCATTCTGCTTCCACTGTAGCTGTGGTAGGAGGTAAACCTGGAGTTAGAAAAGAAGAGCTGCTGGAGGATGTCAGTTTCCTCAGAAAAACACTGGGGATTCATTTGATGGAAAAAATGAACAAATTTTAGGACTAGGATGACTAGCTGAGAACAATGCCCAGATGGCATGGGAAACGTAATTAACCTTTGGCAAATGCAGCAGTTCTCAAAATGATGATACAAAAATTCACTGAGATTCACTTATTTATTACGATGCTTGTACATAAAGGGATCAGTTTTTCAGTTTTCAATTTCAGCATCAATGTTATTATAGAATACTTGTGGAGATATTCTAATAATTTTTAATTAAAGAGCCAGAAACACCCACGTAAAATCTCACTAGTCGATGGCAAGGAAGATAAAAGTGATGGAGATAGCCTAACATAAAACAAAAAAAAAAGATTGRATCTTACTTATCCAATTTACAGGGTGAAAAATTATGTTTCCAGCAACGGGCWAAAGCTAGGAGACATGGCACTTAATGAGGAAATTTGTTTCAGTGCTTTTCTCTAACAAGGTGTAATTTCCTCCTGACCTGACAGGCCGCTAAACCTTGGGATGCCATTAAACTGGTAATGAAGGGCCATGCTAAGAATAGTATTTCTGCTCTCTTTCTGGTTGCCAGAACCAGCAGAATCACCTGTATATWCAATTTACCACCGTGTGTGAGACATCTCTGCATGGAGGCCTCTGGGGACGAGGAGTGCCACCGTTCCTCTGTCACACAGAGCAGAGTTCTCTGCTCATCAGGTGCCAGGCAGGCAGAGCTGGGCATTTGCTCCTGTGGGTTTGCTCACCAGGCCTGGATTGTCCTGAAGTGTGCTTTGAAAGCCCTGAGCATCAGCTGAACCAAGAAAAGTGCTCCTTGTGGAAAATGTGTGCCGTGGTTTATTCTGTTATATAGCAGAGGATCCTCGAACTTTACATTTCATGGGCTGTGTAAATATAAATTGCTCTCGATTAAGAGGTGCAGCTGGAGTACATAGCTAGGGCTGGTTTTTAGGGTTGTTAAAGTTCCCATTTTTAGATTTCATTGGTGATTGTTTCTACCTAAACTCTCCTCAATTGCAGTTGCAGCCATTGCACCACAAGTGTCAAGAAGGAAGGCGAGTGAGCAGAATCTAGAAATTTCCACAGCCCTACAGTGAGATAAAGCTGTCTGACCCTAAAAGTTTAAAGTAKTGGAGAGGACAGAGACCCACAAGTCCTTGCAGTGTGTAAGGTATAAATCAATCAAGAGTTTGTGAAAAACCTGCGTCCTAAACTTCCAGCAGGGTTTTCCTTTTCACCTGCCTCAGCAGCAGGAGGCAAGTCTTGGGGGAGAAATCTTTTAGTTGCTTGTTTACTAAGAAAAAAATAGTTTTTTGGAGGATGAAGTAGGCTGGTAAAACACATTGCTGAAAGCAAATAAATGTTTTACCAGCCTACTTCAAGTGTTTCATCWTACTAAAACCCTAAGAGTTTCATCTTACTCTTTACTTCTGGCTGTTCACAACATCTCCAGAAACTCCAGAATTTTGCAGCCCCCGGGGCAAAACTTAGAGATGTTTAATTACTTTGCCCTTTGGCAACAGCTAACTTCACACAGATTCTTCTGCAACAGAGCCAAAGTGCTCAGCCAGGWTTTATAATTTCTGGATGATTTTTGTGCCATCAGTGATGTCTTACAATGTGCAAGGTGGCACAAAGATGTGCAAACGTTTTGATGGGATACGAGAGAATCTTTATTAAGATTCTTCTGTAAAAGTGTGGTTGAAGGGAAATCACAATCACCATGTTCTCAGACCTCGTGGGAGTGTTTGGGGCAGCTCCAGGGATATCAGCCTGGGGAAGGGAAGGTTTCAGGACCTGATTGTGAATATTTGATGCAGGAGGGAGGCTGCTGGAGAGATGGAGGCTGTTTGTAAGGGTCTGCAGTGACAGGACAAGGGTTAATGGCTTCAAACTAAYGGAGAGTAGGTTTAAATCAGATATTAGGGAGAAATTGTTCCCTGGCAGGGTGGGCAGGGCTGGAATAGAATTCCCAGAGCAGCTGGGGCTGCCCCTGCATCCCTGGCAGTGCCCAAGGCCAGGYTGGATGGGGCTGGGAGCAGCCTGGGACAGTGGAAGGTGTCCCTGACATGGCAGGGGGTGGCACTGGATGGGCTTTAAGATCCCTTCCAGCCCAAACCACCCCAGGATTCTGATACACAAAGCTCCACCAAGCAGCATTAATACCGTGGTTCACAGATGTGGTTTCATGTTTCTGGATTACACACACTCAGCTTCTTAAAAGGGATTAGTAATTCTCTGGTAGTGAAAACAAATAGCAGAGCTTGCTAAATGGAGCTATAGAAATCTATGAAATGTCTTGCAGGTCCAATTACACAATAGTATGTATTTTTAGCCTTAGTCTGGCTCACTGCTGCTCCGCAAAGTTCTAATAGTCCTATACCAAGMTTGTCTTGGGTATGCAAGAAAAGCTGCATGTCAGGATTGATTTCAGAAGAAGCTACAATAACACACAGAGTAAAATCCCAGCTGAGATCAGCTCAAACCCACTCCAGGCTTCCACTGACTTTATTTCTCATAGAAATAAGGCTAATACCTAGTTCATTTCTAACTCTTGTTATTTCTCTTGTTGACATTTCTCTTGGATTTGATAAGGACAATAATGTTGTCCAGTAAAATTTTACCTCTCCCATTTTGATTTAGTCCTGTCTTTTAGGTTTGATTCACTGGTGGAGCATTTTAGTAATTTCCTTGAAGATTACTGAAGAGAAATTGAATTTTATCTGCTTTATTTTGCAGCAATAACTTTTCCTTTCCAGGTCTGCATGTCAGATCTGATTTGTTTGACCAATGCCAACTTCATGTGACAATGACTAAAAGCATTCTTGCTGTGCTTGTTACTGGAAAAGAAATGGAGCTGTTCAGTCCCCACAGCACATAGTTTTTTATATAACACATCACAAACCCATGTAAAACCAGCTACTGTAGGGAATTATCACTGATTTTAATTAACTCACAATATCCCCATGTGTTTGTCTCATTCTGGACTAGAGTACAARTCTTGGGGTTTGATGAAAAACTCTTTCCCCTCCCCCAGACTGAAGTTCAGAGGGAAATCTTTATGTAAATATTGCAGGAACCCATGGAGTCCACACTTTGCTCCTGCTGAGAGAAATAGACTGATATGGGAACAGGGAGGGTTTATCTTCCCATGTGAAGGAAAATGCAGCAAGAATATTTTTAGCTGCTTTCGACTGAGGGGTAAAAAGGGAAGAGGGAGAGGAATAGACCTGCATTTGGAGGCATTTTGCTTTTTAAAGTGTTTTCCTCTTTTTTTTCAAACACGATGTTTGGCAGACTAACTTCCCCCATTGCTAAACATCAAACACTCAGCTGCTGCCGCCGGCTGAAACGCAACAAGATAAAATCATGCAAAGTAAATTCTCCTCAGGGAAGGAAAGTGGCTTGTCGGATGGCACCTCCAGAAACACCTGGGGGGATCCCACACCCAGAGWACAACTGCAAGCACAAATTCTATTAGTTTGGGACATGCTTTGCAAAGCATCACACGGAAGCCCAGTTTGGCGTATTTGCAGACTGCCATCCAGGTGATTCATTGCTGAATAAAACATGAGAATTTAATCCACCCCGTGGGGTTTTCAGTCTCGTTGTAGAAGTGACAGACACGGTGCCTAGGGAAGAAGAAAAAGATCTTCTGATTGTACTTGGTGCATGTGGGGTTCAGTGCAGAGCACCAGACAGATTTTTAGTAATGCAGGTACCCTGCAGACAGTGGGATGTTTGGGATGCCTCACATGGAAAAGAGAGAAGTCCTCTGTGGAGGAACTAAATATTAAATTTTTACGCAGGTGAAGACTAAGGAAGAAAATTRATTAATATGAAGGTACCAGAACGATTTCAGGTTAAATTACAATGCATCAAAACTGAGGTATGCAAGGTAGGATAATAATCTTTGTTTCAAAACTGGAGTCTTAAAGACAAGTTGTGCTCATTGAGCTTCTAATGAAGCTTTTCTCAAATGCAAGACTGATGCAGCCAATATTGCCAAACTCTGGAATTAAAATATAAAGCTATTAAAAAGAGAAATGTTTTCAATTTTCTACTTACTTTAATTTGAAAGTGGGTTTAGTATCTTTTCGAAGTTTCATTCATTGAGCTGTTTTGCCATCAATAGTGAGAAGTATAAATGCAATAATTGTAATAGGATCATATTCGTGTGCAGTATCGACTGCAGGAGCTGGGAGAATGAAAAGTACTAAAATCAGTCAAATAATTAACTTAGCAACGATGAACAGGAGAATTAGCATTTTTCCTTAAGCTGTCTGAAGAATTATCATGGACACATTTCTCCAAGTATCCCCCATAAGTAGTTAAAAACATTTTGCTTTTTTGCCGTCCCTTTTTGCCCCTCAGTTTTCAAGCTCTTGCCTCCATCACCTGCCAGCACACTCTGTGCTCTCTGTTGCTCAAACTCTTCTGCAAACAAATTTCTTAATTTCTTGGTCACAGCTTCAAAATCTGTGTGGATTTGGCCACTGTGAGCCAGGTAAAACCATGATCTAAGAATTATTTGTCAAAGAGTTAATTTACACAAGATTTGCATGAGCAGGAGTTCATTACCAAACCCTCAGGTATTAACTATTTACACCATTTGCAGTTTAAATGAGTAATTTTCAGCTTGGCCTTGCCTGGCCAGGAGGAATCAGTTGGAGTCAGCTGATATTTAGCTGTGTGAGCAAAAAAAAAGAAGCCAAATTTGGGATTTTTTGCGTGGGGCAGGGCAATGATCTGTGTGATGCTGGCAGCCCTCCTTTCAGCCTTGCTGTGGAAATGGGGAGAGCTATTTTTAAATGTGAAAACGTGGCCTTGGGAGTACATAAATATTTAACTCACAACTGTGGGACAGTARCTCTGAGTCCAGCCTAAATGTGGGGAAGGTCAATAGTGGCAGTTCCATCAAATGCAGCACATTTGGATCAGATCTGACTCAATTGGYCCTCCTAAGACCTTGTATTTAAGAAAGACTTCAAGACTTTATATTTGCCAGAAATGCTGGTCCTCACACTGTCTCCATTCTCTCCATCTGCTGAAGGAATAGTTGAAAACATCAAGGTGTGATTTCTGGTCAATTTTTTGGTGCTCTGTGAGTCTCAGGGAGTGGGGTGAGCATCCTGCATTCTCAGATTTTGTTTTTTTCTGACAGGAAAAGCAGCAGGAATGAAACACCTAAAGGGAGCAGAGGTCAGAGTGCAGAGGCACTGGGTGATGCAGTTAAAATTGAAAAAAAAAAATAAAAATTGGACATTGCAAAAGTCAGGTTTTCTGATGAAATCTGAGGTGCTTGCAGAGAATTTGGCTGAAAGTTTTGCAGTTGCCATGATGAAGGAAGTGCCTTGTCAGTAAAACACAGTGTGCAAAAAAATACTGTCACTCTCCAGGACAAAGTGATTTTTAGAGATGAAGCTTGTCTTTAAGGACTGTCATGGAGTTCTTTGGCCTTTGATAGCTGTTGAGAGCAAATTAAATTCTCATCTTTCACGTTTTAGGCCAAGAAATGCTTGATTCATTTGTATAAGGTGACCTAATTTGGAAGAGGAAAGAGAATTCAGAGCTTTCCAGTGCAAAAAATCCCAAACTTCTGGGCCTTTTAATATGCAATCTTTGAGTATATAAGCACATACTAATTCTTTCACTGCATTTTGGTGCCTAAGTGTGTAAACAATTGTGGTTTAAGCCATTCTCTGGGGTATAAGCAGGAATTTTGTGGACAGGAAATAGGGGAGTGGGGGTCTGAATCAGATGTGGCAATGGAAAAAAAGGGAATTTAGGAACACATGTAGGTGCCTTTATAACCTGTCAGGAAAGACATTTCTGCTAGAAAAAACAAACAACAAAAAACAAAACAAACAAAAAAAACCCAAAACAAATGAACGAACAAACAAAAAAACCCCACAAACAAACAAACGAAAAAAACAAAAAACCAAACAACACAACAGCAACAACAAAAACCGAAAAACAAGCAAGCAACGAAAAACCAAACCAAAAAACAACCAAAAAACCCCAACAAAACCCCAAAAACAAACTAATACAAGGAAAGAAAACATACATATTTCCTTATACCTTGGGGCAAAAAAAAATTATATTTCCAGATCAGATGTAAACTGAATTTATGTCTTCTGTTTTTTTTTTCTTATTAATGCAAGGCTAAAATGCCACCACCCACCACAAGTACTTCTGGTATTTATTGTCATCTGAAAACTTTCATTTCWACAACCTACACAAGGATACAAATCTAAGCAAAGAACCCAAGTTAGTGGCTGTGCAGGCATATAAAGTAATTTATTAAAAATTTCACAGTGCCAAGGAGGGAGTCTGTTGCTCTCATGGAAAGTGGTTCAAGGTTCAGTACCTAACAAAATAAAAATGATTTATGGGTGGGCACTGAGGTTTTAAATGCATGGTCAGACTCTTAAGGACTGCTTATGCTGAACTGCTTTGTGCTGCTGCCTCAAACGAGCACTTGGTTTTTCTGATGTGCTTGTTTATAAAATTGCACTTTGAATGCAACTTACAGTGTGGCAGCTTTTAAAAGCCCYTGCAGCTCTCTGCAGTCAGAGCAGATGAATGGGAAATGCTGTTTACAGTTTTGAAAAAATCAGTAAAACTTGTGCTGGAACGGAGTAAAATTGCCCAATATCATCTGGGTTTGTGCTGTGCTACTTTCTGTGTGTCGAAACACCTTAACTTGAAATCTGCCCTCCTCAGCTGAGGAACAATTGCCACATCTTCCTCTTGCACCTTTCAGTGSTCTCTCAGAGCTCCTTAAAAGGTGCTGTGTGATGCAGCAAACTGGATGCTGTTGACCAAAATAAAATTTTCTCCAGCCTTCTTCTCCTGCCGCTGTGTCCCAGAACTGCCGTGTCCTCTCTCACTGATGCCTTTAGAGCTCCAAAATGAACAGGTCAGGCAGCACTTTTTGTTGTTTTTTTTTTTTTTTCCCTCTACTAGTGCTGAGCCACGTGTCACTATTAAATATAGGAATTGGTCTTCTCAATTTTGAGAGATTAATTTTTCACTCTGGGGGACTTGAGGTGTGTTGTGGTGCTTCAGCTGGAATTGCCAGTTACTCCACCAATTTCTTCACTCAGTATTTGTGTGTTTGAAACCAGGAGGGCACCCTTAAACTCTGTGGTGGAGCCAAGAAACATTTCAAACTATTCCAGATGTGAGTTTCCAAGAAAGGACATGYATAAAACTCGATATTTTTTTACACTAAAATAGGATTTTCAGGTGTCCCAGGGGTTYTTACTTTTTAAGAAGTGATCCGTGCATTCTATCTTCACAGTACCCTGCCTTGTGTCTTAGCACATATAGACCTAGGAGGCTCCAGAGTGCTCTGGAGTGGAGAATTTTGGTTCGTCTTCTGCATTTTTTTGGTAGGATGGGGAAACAGGGATCACCCAGCAGCTGTGTGTGATCCAGTGAGTGCAATGCTTGTTTTTCTCTGGGGCATCCTGAAGGGTGGCAYAAAGTTATTGTCTAAACCTCAGTGAGGGAAAGGTGAGCTCCTGTTCCCCTTTTGTAGGAACAAAGGTAACACTTGGGCCAGTGGAGAACGCTGGACACCTTTTTCACCCAGCCTCTGAGAACTGCACTGCTGACAAAAACCATTTTGAAAATTTGAAACATTTATGTGAAACATTTACTTATTACTTAGAATGCAGCAGTTTGCATTCTGAGCAGCCAGCCAGGATTGATAGCAGAAAAGAAGGTGGGAGATGCTACTCCATGGTTTGCACCATTCTTCCAGCTCGCAGTGAGGTGGAGAATTCTATGTGTGCTCCACATCTGCTGACCTGTCCCAGGTAAAAAACTGTCCACACATCACTGGGATCCAAAAGTCTGGAGTGAACTGCACAAAATTATGTAAAATTACATAAATAGTATAAATAAATAAATAAATAAATAAATAAATAAAAACAATCAGTATATAAATAAATAATATAAATAATAAATAACATAAATACTTAAATAATATAAATAATATAAATATAAATAATAAAAATAAAATAAATATAATATTATTTAGTATAAAAATATATATTATAGTATAGTATATTATGATATCATTATAATATTGTGCTATAGTTATATATTTTTTATCTAATTTTATATACATATMTAATTATAATAGTATAATATAGTATAATATTAYARTAATATTAATATARATAAAAATAAATAAATTATAAATAACCAAAAACATCTCTGAAAACTTCTGAAAACTGGAGGGCAGTTTTTTGGTTGTTTAGGGTTGTGGTGGTGATTTTTTATTTCTTTGAGATTTTCTAAAAACTATTTTTTTATGTGAGTATATATTTGGGATTTTTCTGCTGGTGTGTTTGTTTGGTTTTGGTTTGGTTTGTTGTTGTTATAATTATTATTGATATTAGCATTAGTATTATGGCTGTCTTTTTAAAGTAACCCAGTATTTCTTGGGAAGATGTCTCCAGATGGGATGCTGGTGGTTTTTCATGCATATTTTTGAGTGTTGAAGCTGATTGATGCAAGCTCACGTCACATTTCTTGAAACTAATAGGGTGAACTCGTGGGAACATGGAATAAAAAAGGTGAAATCGTTTTTAAGTTTTAAACTATGACTGAGAGGTGGAATAAGTGCTATTCTTAGCAGAGGTGCTGGGGAAAAAAAAAAAAAAAAGGGAGCAACTCCACGAGTATTTGTTCAACATTTGCAACCCACTGCTTGAAGTGTAAAGATCTTTTTGGCTTGTGTCAATCCCAGCTACTCCCAGCTCCAGCAGGAAAACAGCACTGCTTTAGGAAAGCTCTGCTATGATAACTCAACTCATCACCCTGATGATGCCTTGTGGGTCTCAGAACTGGGATGAACTCATGCACAGCCAGATAGAGTGCGGCAGGGATTCCAGCTGTCTTCCAGGTCTGCAGATGGCTTAGCCTTTAAATTCTATTTCAGGGCAATAATTCTGTTTTTTTACTTCTTATTTGGGTGCAACCCAGTTGGAGTGGCAGCGCCTTGCTCACTGGCACTTGTTGAACCTTCTGGGTTTTTTGGTACAGAAGTTATGAATAGGAATATAACATCCTATCAATTGTGATGGAGAAAAAGATGTCTTCTGCATTTGAATCTTGTACCTAGCTTCAACAAGCCAGGCCTCAGATAATTTTTTTTGAGTTTATTGGTTGGTTTGTCATTGTTTTTACACTTGCTGCATAGAGAAAATACCTGCAACACCTTTGCTTTTACTCCGATACCYATAAACCCATAYGCATACRTGCRTACATACATACATATATATGTATATCTATAAAAATATATWTTTT
>JACDOX010000662.1:97423-134337 GCA_014549065.1 Cardinalis cardinalis
TAAAAAATTATATATATATAAAAATTAAAAACTGCAACTAGTGACAATCATAGGAAAGAAAAAACAAAGAGCTAAATACTGCCATACATTCATCATGCCAAATTCAGCCACTTTTCTCAGAATTCTCTGGTGTCTGGAATAAATATTGATATTCTGTCTTCCCCAATGTAATATCGTTTCTCTTCATAAATATCAGCTAAACACATCTTCCTGGTTTTGCTCTTTATTTTCTCTTTTATTGAGGCATTTTTGACAGATTTCCACTTGTTTCAGGTGAAAAACTTCTTGGCATAATACATACATATGGTAAATATTGACTTTRGGGGTTTGTGGCTGTTAAAATTTACAATTCCCTAATGCCAGCTTTAATTTAGGATTTGCTTAGGATGTCTGTGCTTCTCGGGACAACTAATCTCCATTATTTACGATGGGGTTCAGTATTAAAGCACACATCATTTAATTCTAAAATTGTATCACTTTTCAGGCACATGYACTGATTTTGTGTGAAAATGCTTCTTCTGAATTCAGAAAAATGTGTTGTAACTTTCAGCTTCCTTTTAAAAAAAGCAGAAAGTGATTACCTGAACCTTCCTTCTTTTTTATAAAAAAGTGGAAAGGGATTACCTGTATCTGCTCTGCCAAAGTGGGATATCAATGCAGTGCTGTAGGCAGAAATTTGAATTAACATTCCTGAGATACAGCCCGATAATTTCCTGTGTGCTTTAAAGCTTTGCATTTAGTTGCATCTTCTGATGCTCCAAACTCATCAAGTGACTGAGGGATGTGTTTTGTAAAGGCCTGGATGGCCATTATATATGAAATTATAAAACCACTGTTGTACTTAATGGGGTCAGCGAAGCAATCAGGATAAAAATACATAATTCTGCAGCGTGAGTCTGTAAGCATGATACTTCTTAGGCTTTTTAAGTTTAATGAAGCAGCTACTCAGCAGCTGAACGTTCTTGTTAAACAGTCTCAGCATGGATTTTAAAAATAAACCGAACACCATGGTCTCCTTGGAGAGTCTGTGGCTCTTATTCTCTTGAAATGTCTGCATCTTTTATATGTTAATGGTTTTGACATCAGCCATTTGCCTCATTTTCATTGTAAATGAGGCCCAGAGTCCAATTCCCTGCCCCAKTCCCTGGACACTCTCTGTCCCTGTAAACTGTCTCATCAGCCTCCAGCTCCTTCCCCGGGGTATGTGTGGTCTGAAAACAGCTGAAGTCATCCTGCAAAACAAACCTATTTTCCTATTTTAGATGCCTTTCTAAGAATATGAGTCCCCGTGTGAAAACTTGTGTGGTGCAAGTGGTCCAGCACCCGCACCAGTCCTCACGTGCCCCGAAATCTTACTGCCAAGGCCATCCCTTCAGGGGGCTTCCCAAGGTTGGTGCTGCTCTTCCTCAAATCCAGCAGAGTCAAATGACAGGGTTTCACCTGAATCCTTGGAGAAACACAAGTGTTTAGAGGGTTTTGTTCATGTTTGGTTTTTAAAGATTCTTCTCAGCTGCAGTGCTGACGCCCTACAGCTGTGGTATATACGCAGTGTATAACACCTTAYTTTGAGGGGGAGGCTCCTGATTTTAACATGGGAATATCATCAYTGCAACCTGCAAGGTTTACACAGGACTGCAGCCAAGCGTCCCAGGGTGTGCTAGGGAGTCTTTTCTCCCTTTTTCAGAGGGATTAACCCACCCTGCATGTGTGTTTTTGGTGCCTGACCCAAAGGGCRGGGACACAGCCTGGTGGAACGCTCCAGGACAAGCCCACCCAGCCAGGAGCATCCATCCCACCAAGGCATCAGGAATTTACACAGTCAGGCTCCTTCTGGTTGGGATCCAAAATGCAGGGAACTCTGGGCCTGTAAGCCAAAGATTAGAATTAAACACAGGGTTTGATTGAGACCTTGGAAAAGGCTTCCAAACTGAGGTGCTAGAAGCAAGAATGTAGATTTATAGTTTGAAGCAGACACATGTTAAACTAGGTAAAGGAAAGTGTAGAGTTTTAGATTTTAAAATATAAAAATTRAAGTAGTTCCAGAGGTAAACAAGGAGTTTAGAATGCAGTGCTGTAGGTTTGTGTGTCATAACATGATTGGCTAAGGAAGCTTACACTGTACCATGGGTCCATGAGATGAAATATTTAAGGATTGGGTAAAAACATAMATATCCTTGTTGGCAGTGTTTTATTGGTCAGTAACTCCTTAAAAGGTCTTGTAATTTGGGGTCTTGTAACCTTCTGAAYGATGGGGTGGACATGTGAGCTGAGCTCACCCTTCCTGCTAATGCAAAAGACAAGAAAAATAAACCACATCATCAAAACAAACTTAGAAGTCCTATCTCAAATTCCTTACACAATTCCYCACAAGTGGATGATCACACTTTTTCCCAGCACAACCCTTTCTTCCCAGTTGCCATGTGTGAAAGCCCTGTGCAAAACACACAGTGATGTGAGAGAGAGCAAAGCAGAGGAGGGAGGCACGGGCAGGCTGTGATTTCTGCCTCACCTTGTGGCATGAATTACTGCTGTGCAGGCTGTGATTAAGCAGGTCTGTGTGACTAAAACCCTGTACAGGATTAATTGCCAGGTCTGTGCTCTGCTGTGGGTTGGTGATAGAAGACACTAAGCAGCATGGAAGTGTTTTCAAAGGGGATTTGAAGCCAATCAACAATTTTCTCCTCCAGCACATAACTTTCCCCCTTGGCGGAGAGCGACAGCCTCTAAATTTGAAAGTGCACAGACTGTATATACCTTTGAAACATTTGGAGGGGGAGTGACAAAAGGTTCAGCCTCTCTGTTTATCACTCATGACTTCAGGAGTCTGCAGAGAGAAGAAGGCAAGGTTGCTGCCTTGCTGGGATGTGCAGGCTGTTTTTCTCTGTGACACCCAATACTGCAAACCCCCATTCCCTGCTGAGTGGGCTTTGGAAACCTGGGGTAGGCAGTGAGGGATGCTCCTTCTCACGCCTGCTGCTGGTCAGACAGGGAGGGATGTGCCCCACAGCACCTCCCTGTCCCCATTCCTGCCTAGATGGGGACCCGCTGCCCAGCGCCATGAGGACCACCCGCTGCAGCCACCTGCCTGGAGTGCCTCCAGATCATCCACACTCTCCAGCCCCTGATGGAAAGAGCCTGCCTGGCAGCAGCGGGGGCCTGGCCACCAGCTGTCCCCAGTATGTCATGCAGGTGTCCTCCAAGGATGGGCAGCTGCTCTCGTCCGTGGTGCGGACCCTGGCCGTGCAGAGGTAGGTGGGGGGCAGAGGGAGGGACAGGCCCCTTCCCGTGTGATGTTCCCCATCCCCAGCAGCACAAGGGCCATGCTGCAGAAGGCRTCATGCTTCCTAAACACTTCACCAGCCACTGGTGTGCTGAGCAGCCACACAAGCTGTTTCTAGCMCCAGTGTTGCAGCTTCCKTCRTTGTCYGASGGATTGACCTTCCTTTTTGCTGCTGGTTCAGAGAGGCRGATTAGAGGTGAGATATATTGTTAATCTRTGCCTTTGAAGTGTGCTTCAGGCTGGCTTTGCTCTCATTAGAAGCAAGAAAGGGTATTCTGATGTACTTGGCCTTATCCAGACTTGATGCTTGGGGCAAAATTAAGTTTGTCTTTGCTGGTGGTGGTGAGCTGGAAAGACTTCATGGATCTTAAAGCAGTGCAGAAGAAATACCCACCTGCAGCCCCAYGGCAGGGATGTGTTTGGCACACATCTGTTTGTATCCCTCCTTGACCTGCCTGTGGGCTGTCCCAAAGAGAGGGGAACCCTTTCCAGGGAGAGGAGGTTTCCGCCTTCATGTGCTTTTCTGAAGTCGTGGCCCGGCCTTCGGGGTGCTGCAGGGCAAGGTGCTGCTCTTTCAGCAGTCCTTTACTGTTGGCCAGTGAAAATAACATTTATGTATCGAAACAGGATGATCCCTGTGGCAGGGAGGAATGATGAGGACACTTCCAGCTCGTCAGAAGGCTAATTAATTACTTTATTATACTATATTATTCTATACCATATTACATTATGTTACATTACATCTAAACTGAATCTCCTAAGCACTCAACTCTGCACACCACTGCACTCCAACTCCACAAAATTTCCTGACTGTCACCCAACAGTCTCAACACACACACACACTTGGCCCTGATCGGCCAAGGGAACAAAACACCATCACTTTGGGTAAACAATCTCCATATTGCATTCTACTTTAGCACAAACACAGGCACAGTAAGTAAGATAAGAATTACTTCTCTGAGGTTCAGAGAACGTGAAACCCAGAAATATTCTTGGGAAGAATTGGGCCTTGCTTTTCTCTGTGAGGAGAAATGTGGCTACATTTATGTCAGAGGATCACCAAGAAGTGCCCAGCTGAGGCAGATTTACACCCTCCCTGATGCATTTTGGGGACTTCCTGAGGTGACTGCACTGCTGCTTTGTGAAGAGCTGGAAAATACAAAATACAAAAGGACTTGGTCTTCCGCCTCTCATTTGCCACTCTGATGTTTTTCATTTTAAACTCCCCCCCCCCCAATAAAATAGGCATTTTAAGCAAGAAAACCAAAACGCCTTAAATCATTAACCCACCAGCTTGGATTACTAATTAGAGGGCAAAGCAATGCAAATATTTCTAGCTCACGACAGAGAGGCCTCATGTTGGGAGCCACTGGATGTATTTGTCSTGGTTCAGGGCAAATTTAGGAGAGAATCCACCAAAGGAGCTCCTCTAGGAAAGCAGTTCACAACACAGAAGCCTCAGGTTGGGCACCACTGGATGCATTTGTCCTGGTTCAGGGCAGATTTCGGAGAGAACCCCACCAAAGGGACTCCTCTAAAAAAGCAGTTCACGACAGAGAAGCCTCACGTTGGGCGCCACTGGATGTATTTGTCCTGGTTCAGGGCAAATTTTGGAGAGAATGCACCAAAGGGGCTCCTCTAGGAAAGCAGATTCAATTGGCCCCCTCCCCCTAACCTGTTACCACAACCTCCAGCACTGACCAGCATTTTCCCCTCCCTGTCCTKCAGCAGCCCCTTCAATGACCGGCCCATCTGCAGGATCTGCCACGAGGGCAGCAGCCACGAGGAGCTGCTGTCCCCCTGTGAGTGCACGGGGACCTTGGGGACCATTCACCGCAGCTGCCTGGAGCGCTGGCTGTCCTCCTCCAACACCAGCTACTGTGAGCTCTGCCACTTCAGGTTTGCAGTGGAGCGCAAGCCCAGGCCCCTGGTGGAGGTCAGTGCRWCCCTGAAATCTTCATTTTGGCTGGRAAAAAAAAAAATTCCTGCCTGCTYCCATGCAGGCATCACAAAGGCTCTGTGGTTCCGGTGGGGTTGGGCAGTGTGAGGGTGGGATGGGGCAGAACCCCTYGCTTTGGAGGGAATCAAAACCAAATTTTTGGGATCAGTGGGTTTGCCTCACTGCAAACCCAAGTGGGGATTTTTTTTGCAGCAAATTCCTGGGATGCCAGCCAGCTTGGCTGAGGGTGGAAGAGAGGTAAGTTGCAGCTTCTGTGGAATGTGGGGCAAGTCTCTGGGCTCAGAATATTAAAAATAGGTCAGAAATTTATTTATTTCTTCCTGCTCTTGAGAGGTAACAATCTTAGGAGCCTTGGAAACCGAGTTTACCTGTCAAGCCCACAAGAAGGAATGGTTCTTGTTGAGCATCTGGCGTGTTTAGACATGTGTGAGTCACCTTTTGGCCTTTTCTTGCCTATGTGCCAGACTCAAAAGTGAATTGTACAATTGTTTCTCCCTTATCAATGAAAATTCAGTTTTTACCAACTAAAGATAGGGGCTTCGTTAAGTTTTCCAGGTTTTAGGGTGTTTTTGGTCCTCAGGAAAAGAAACCAAAACAAGTTCAATCTCTTGACCCTGCTAATGACCTTTTTCCTCCTTTATTTAATTTTGGGGAAAGGTGAAGCAAAGTTAGGGTTTCTTTTCAAATTAAAAGTGAAATACAAGCAACATTTTGGCAAAATGAAGGACAAGAAGCATTTTGTACCTGTTGGTGACACAGGCACCTACACGCAGAGCTTGGCTTCAGGACAAAATGTCTTTCCTGTGCATCTTAATTGTTCCTTTAAACTGTGTCATAACTGGTGGAGGGACGTACAGTATTAAAAATGGTAAGGGGAAGCAGCATTTTGTCCTYCTCCTGCTCACAGATAAGAGGGACRGGACAGAACTGACTGCTGGGAGGTGGGTCAGGGGATGAGCAGTTCAACATTACCAAAATTGCTTTAATTGAGATAGGCATGCCCCTTTTGTGCCTGAGCCTAAGGATATCTTCATTCTTCATCAGGATCCCCCCACTAAAGGTACATGACATGGCATTTAGCACAAGTCCTGCACCCAGAGCAGGTCCTGGCCAGCTGGGATTGGGTCCCTCTGGGTTGCCTCTGGATCTCTTCTCAATTTTTGGTGTAGGAATATAAATGATATAAAAATGATGCCATTCTGAACCCACCCTCTGAGAAGAAAGACAAGTGATGCTGGGGCATCACAGTTTGATTTTAGAGCCCAGCTTCTGCAAATTGTTCCCTTTGTGATGGCTTCTGGTGAGGCTTGTGCTGCACAAATTGGATGTGGTGCTGGCCAGAGCTGCTGATGATGGAAGGAGCTGAAAGCAAAGCTGACCCTGCCCAGGATGGGGCACGGTGGTTGCTTGGTTGTTCCCTGATAAAATGAGGCTTCYTTTTGGCAAAAGCAGTAATAAGTAGTAGAAGCAGCAGCAATGATACTTGGAGTAATAATGGTAAACCTGCCAGTTGTTTCTGTTTGCTGAGGACAAATGAAAACTCTGAGCRAGAACATTTTTGAAACGTAGTGAAGTGTTTTTGTCTTTACTACTCATTATTTTCTGACTTCTCAGCTTACACCCACAGTATTTTAGTGCAGAAATCAACAGTTGGGTGCAGTTGCAGGAAAGGTCATAAAAACCCCCAATCMTTTGTGATCTTATAAAGGGAATATGTTTTCAGTTTAGAAAGAAAATGAAGATACACTTTCAAAGCTGAGAGCAGCAGAGACAAARAGTAACTAAAATGAGCTGTATGCCATGGGGCAAATTAAGCAGAAAGATAATCAAACTTCTTGATTTCTGTCAGTGTAATTTAAGTTTATCCTGGACATTTCTACTTATTTAATACACARTGTTTTGAAACGCAGAGACCTCCCCATGCAAATAATAAATAAATAAAAATAAATTGCGGCAAAAATCTGGAACTTCCCAAAGCGGGACCAAAGCARATGCAAGGTGCCAGATTCCCTCATCTTCAGTGTCCTAAAAGCACCTTCCTGCCTGTCTCTCTCTTGGGTGTGAGGACATGGCAGGGGGTTTATCAGGTGTAGTAGGAACTTTCCTCACAAAAACCCTGCTGTAAAATTTGGATGAGTGACAAGTCAAAGTGGCCACCTGCTTTTAACACCACAGATTGTGTAGGTTTTGGGGTGTGGTGTCAAAGTTCTCTTCATTTAGCAGTGAGGTGGTTAGTTCTCCAAAGATTCCCCTGACCTAGATAATGGAAAGAGTAAATGGTCCTCCTCTCACTAGAGGTGAATGATGAGTTTCACCAATGCATTTTAGTRGGTCAAGAGGGGCTATTGTGCTCATAAAGTGATTTATAAAGCACAGACTCTAAAAACCTATCCAGTAACTCCTCAACAGGCCCTGTCTCACAGAGTGAATGCATCCCATTCAGGGGTCAGTGACAGGTAGTGAAGAGATGCTCAAAGCAATCAGTCACCATATTGATCTTTTCTCTGAGAGGTCTTCCACCAGGAGGGGGGAAAAATGTATTTCTGACTATTCAAAAATGTATTATTATTATTATTATTATTATTATTATCATCATCATCATCATCATCATTTTCAAAGGGCCAAAAAAAACCTCACACCAGAAAAACAAAACAAACAAACAAAAAACCCACCCAAAAAACAAACAAACAAAAAAAACCCAAAAAACAAAACCAAACAAAAAAAAACCAAGAAGCCCCCCAAGACACCAAACCAACAAAACACAAAGCCAAACTAAAACAAAACAAGGCAAAGCAAAACAAAACAAAACAGACACCAAAAACTCCACCAAAAAAGCCCCCCAAAAAAACCAACAACCACACCAACTCCAACAAAACAAAAAATAACCATGCTATTATGTATTCTCCTCATCCCTTCACTAGATTGATCACTGTCTCCTGGTGGCTTAGGCATGGGTCTGGAAGAAATCTGTTTCAGTGTGAACAAATTGAGGCACTTTCCTAGTTTTATCTAGGAATGTCATATGTGAATTTATTCCTGCTGTTAGCAGGAGAGGCTGCAGCAGCAGTGAGATTGAAATGAAACAAGCGGTGTGGCTGGTGGCTCAGCCAAATTCCTTCCTTCCTTTTGTCCACCCTTATGGAAGCAGCAGAGGAGTTGACCAGACACAACTCTGTGCTTCTGCTTTGTCTCTGCCACAGGATGTGTATTTTTGTCTGAGGGAGAATCTTCTCCCTGGAAATGCACAATTTGATGCCCAAAACCCAACCAGAGCAGCAGGCARTGGTGGTGCAGCCTGTCAGGCAGATTCACCCCTTCAAAAAGGAATTTGTGATGCTTCTTCGTTCATTTCTTTTTCTGAACTCACATTATTCTCCCCCAAAAAATTGTGTTTCCACACTGGGAATGTGAATCAGGCACTATGGTGGTGATTAAAACCCTCCTTCAGTGTACACAATAGTGCAGAATTCAGAGAAAGGAGTCAAGGTCGGAACCCACCCCTTCCACCCCCTGACAAAGGAAAGAGAAATCTATAATATGGTGACTGATATGCACAAAGCTGATATTCCTTGTGACAAGCCAGCCAAGGACCTCAAAACCAGCACAGTGAAATCTCAAACTGCAATAATTCCATTCCTGACTTTTATGGACCTTCTAGTTCTATATAAGCTGCTTTTTTTAATGCAGCCAATCCACAGGAAAAAAAAAAAAATCTGCATTAGGAATGTGTGGTATTATTCATGTGGCTGCTTTTGCTGTGTTTCAGCATAAAGATTAGTCAAGCTTTATGTAAGTGTTATGTATCATCTTCATTTTCAATTTCCACATTGCATCTGTGTTGCTTCCACTTGGCTCAGTGCAGAAGCAGGCACGAAATGCAGCAGTACAAATATATTTATGTGCAACAATAAAATGTTAGGGAACAGCCAGCTACAAAATAAAAATGGTGTAAGAGTATTATGTGACCATATAAGTCAGGCTTGCATTGCTCGTAAGTTACTTACATGTTCTAAACCAGCCAGGATTTGGTATCTCTTGGTTCACTTTTGTTTTGTTTGGTTTTTTTTGCAAACAAACAGAAAGCACTTAATTAACAATACAAAGCTCATAAGCAAAACAGCGTGACTAGGAGAAAAAATAAAGTCAGGATAATTACAGCAATATTGGGCAGAAATTAACTTCASTTTTTCCCTGCTGTGTTGCTGGCTATAGAGCCTACTTGAGTAAGGTAAAATAAATTTAAAAACCCTCTAAAATGTACACCTATGCATGAAGTATTTAAGATGAGCTTACATTATAAATTAAAACCTCACGAAGCCTTACACTGAAATATGAATTCATTTCCTGTGCAAGACTTTGAGTCACGACGTTTTTATCTGTTGGGATTATTTTTTACTTATTTTTCCTCTCCACTGTTCAGTGAAGCAAGTCATTAGCATTAAATTACTGTAATGAACAGACACCAGATTTGCTGCAGGTAGTTTATAAAAGGATCACACCTCAAGCCAGAAGGAAAAATAAATGGTTCCTCAGCACAGTCACCTACCAGGAAAACTTTCATAAATCAAAGTTTGGAGGAACTGCAGCTGTCCATAAGCATATTAGTGCTGGGAGCAGATAATTAAGGTGTGTCTGCCTCCTTCCTTTTTTGACCCAAAAAAGGCAGATTAAAAGGGCAAGGTGATAGAGACATTTTTGTACCTAGTTATCTTTGGCTGTGAAAATAATCCCCCTAAGACCAACTCACACAGGGAGAATTGGAAGCAGCCATGTAGATTTTCAGTAGAAGTATGTCTGAGTTAAAGCAGGTATTAAAAAAAAAAGTAATAAACTCTCCAGCGTGGATTTAAAACCATAAACTCTCCAAGATGCTTTTTTTTGGGGATCTATTTATTCCTAATGGAGTGAAATCCAGAGACCAAACCAGAATGCTCTTTCTTSTTTAAAGAGAAATTAGGTAGCTGTTTTATGTTCTCTGCAGCAAGGATTTGCTACAATGCACAAATCTTTCTTATAGTACGGGCAGCAGGAGTGCAAACAACAGCAACCCACTCGCCRTAAAAAAATAAAAATTTAAATTACTTGTCAGTGAACAGACGAGTTCAAACCATCACATCTGTAACTGCTCATCCCTAAATTTATAACAGTCAAGGGCAAAAAAATACTTGAGGAAAGTTCCCAGGAGAAAGTAACTGAACAGTCAGATTTGCTTCAATAATGAGCAAGATGGGGAAAAGATGCTGGAGTTTCCAAAGGCACAGCTTGTTTTGTTTCACATAATGGGTTTGGTGACCTTTCTTTGGACATCATGGTCCTGTAAAATAATCCTGAACTGCCCATTTTTCATCTATCTCTGTCCTTCCTGCTGGCAGCATTTCCCAGCATTGACAGGAGCCAGTCAAAGTTTACATTTTCTAAGGAAAATAGAAGTGGTAAGATTTATTGCATTGGTTTTTATTTGTAGACCTATCAAGAATTTATTATCTATCATGTCTTTGCTTCCCATATATTTGAGCTTGTAGATCAGGACATTTACAATGTCTTGAAATAAGTTTTGCCAGTAGCAAATCTGCTTTGCTTTTGTTTTAAAATGTGAAATGTGATTTTTGTTAATTTTCTTGAATGCATATATATTTGTCTGCCTAACTGGGAATACAGTCATTCAAAACAGAATGAGAGCATTGCAAATACAGATAGAAAGACACACAGCTTTTCCCATAGTTCCACAAAATCTTTTTTTTCTTGACACATCCTGAAATTTTTTAACTGATACAACCATCTCCAGAACTGTAAATGAAAAGGGGCTAGTAGGAAAACAGAACAGCAGCGAGCCAKACTAATGTTAAAGAAATTATACTATTGTGTAATTGGACCTGCAAGACATTTCATAGATTTTTATGGTGCCATTTAGCAAGCTCTGCTATTTGTTTTCACTACCAGAGAATTACTAATCCTTTTTTAGAAGCTGAGTATGTGTAATCCAGAAACATGAAAYCACATCTGTGAACCACGGTATAATGCTGCTTGGTGGAGCTTTGTGTATCAGAACCCTGGGGTGGTTTGGGCTGGAAGGGATCTTAAAGCCCATCCAGTGCCACCCCCTGCCATGGCAGGGACACCTTCCACTGTCCCAGGCTGCTCCCCAGCCCCATCCCACCTGGCCTGGAACACTTCCAGCAGTCCATGATCAAATCCATCTCTCCCCAGTTTGGACAGAAGGCTGTTCTGGGAGACTCTTTTTGCAGAAATCCAGGTAAATTACATCTGTAGCCCTTCCCTTGTCCACTGGTGTGGTCATCCCATCAGAGAAGGCCACTGGGCTGGTCAAGCAGGACTTGCCCCTGGTGAGGCTGTGCTGGCTGCCCCAAATTCCCTCCCTGAGCTCCAGGMGCCYCAGCAGAGCTTCCAGARGGCCTGTCCCATCCCCTCCCCAGGCACAGAGGGGAATTCAGCTGCCTGTTCCCAGGCTCTTCCTTCCCCCMYTTTTGGAAGGCAGGTGCAACATTTCCCCTTTTCCAGTCCCCTGGGGTCTCCCCTGACTGCCAGGACATTTCCAGGGCCATGGACAGCGGCCTGGCAGCTCCCCYRGCCAATTCCCTGGGGACCCTGGGCTCCATCCCGTCTCGGGTCCCACAGAGCTGAGCRTTTCCAGGCTCCCCAGCTGGCCCTGAGCAGGGTCTTTCCTCMCGGGGCAGAGCTTTGCTCCCCATCCTGCTCTCCCTCACCTGGAGGGCTGCGAGGAGAGGCTCCCTTTGCAGGCTGGGGCAGAAAAGCTGCTGGACACCTCCCCGTGCCTGTGACCTGCCTGCCAGGGCTGCTTGGAGYGGGGAAACACCTCCTGTGACCTTCCTGTTGTGTTTCATGAAGCTCTGGAATGYCCTGCTGCTCTTYTSCCCTTTCCAAGCTCAGTTCCAGCTTCACTTTGGCCCTCCTGAGCCCAACTCTCCACAACCTCTTGGASAATTTAATCTCTGGACTCTTTCCAGGTCACCTGTCCTTGCTTTCACTGCCTGTGCATTTATTTGYTTCTTTCCTTTGGCCAGCCAGTCCCCACTGACCCATGCTGGTCTCTTGCTTTCCCTGCCCAATTTCTTGCTCCTGTTTTTCAGCTGGCAAGTGACCCAAGGTYTAAATTGAAAATTGAGTTGTGGTGTGACAGCAGCCACAGCCTGTGGTGATCTCCTCACACTAAGGTACCAGCCCTAGGTGTAGCTGTCTGTGCTGTGATTTACCCTTTCCAGAAAACAAAACAAAACAAAAATTAAAGTTTTATCATACACCATCCTTACAATGGAAAATTTAATCTTTCCCCTTTCAGAAGCACACAGAATAATGCGAAATTTATTTGTTATTTCAAAAAGAAGCCTTGGCTCATTGAGACATCCACATTTAAAATATTTTCAGCAATTTGGGTTAAAATAGGGGTTAAAGTTAAGTAAGAGCAGAGTCATTTACAAAGAGGCCACGATATTGGCACAATAACATTACAGAGATCAAATAATTTTGATTTCAATTCTCAAAGACACTCTTTGAGACCAAAGAAACACCTCTGTGAGCTGTCACCATGGCCTTTCTAAMAGCACCTACTAAAGACAATATCAATGTGTCAGTAACAGAATATTTGATATAAGGAGGAGACCCAAAAACTGGAGCATAAATATTTTTTTCTGCCAAAAAGTAACTGTCAAATGTTTGTTTTCCTTGGCAAAACATTAACCTGGGGAAGTTTCAAGTCACCCAAAATCTTTCATGATCCTGAAAACAAGCATATATAMCATTCTAGTCTGGGAGATTTTATTTTTTGGTTACATGTAGTTAAGCCAGGTTTCAAAACATTTCACTGAAAAATGTTAAAATGGATATTTCAAGTAAAAATAGTGTCAGAAAAAAAAATTTGCTCAGATGCAGTATTTGGGGATGGGCAATAAATGGGAGGAGGAGGAGGAGCAATAAATGGTCCTCCTGCTCTTTAAAAATGTTCTTCATTCCAGAGAACTATTCTTTGAAAGAAAGAGGGAATATCAGCCTTGCTCTGCTTAAAGCCCAAGGCAAARTGCTCCCATTGGTGGCAGAAACCAGAAAACACAGTAATTTCCATCACTTCAGCTTGTGTACAGCCTGCTTCCACCAGGACTCACTGCTGAGCCATCAGCGTGAAAACGACAAAATGAGCTGATAAGTTTTGATGTGCAATGAGCTATTTTTGGCTCAAAGGACAATGCATTTAGGAGAGATAATTCCTTCCTCTGCGCCCAGAAACTCCAGAAATGTTTAAAATCACTTCTCCAAGGAAAATGAATTGAACCAGAAGGGGCTCTCCAGCAGAAACAGATGGTAGCCTTAGGACCTGATCAGGAAAAACAATGTACACACAATTTGCTTTTACATTTGTGAGTCATCTAATTGAAGTTAGACCTGCAGAGATGAGTACTTCCAGGGTTTGGCCTTTGGCAGTGGTGAGGGAGCTCAGAATGGTGGAGGTGTTTTGCAGCAGTGCTCTGCTGGCAGCTCATTTTGGTTAGGACAGATAAATTCAGGGAGCCTGAGCCGCTCTGGGTGTTCTGGTCGTTGGCTGCTGCTTGCTCCAATGATTTCCTCCTCCAATTCCGACCCTGCTTTGTGAAGTGCTGCAGGAAATCTTTCTGTGTGTGTGGTGCAGGAGCCCCAGGTGTGTTCACAGTGTTTTGTCAAGCTGAATGGACTACATCAAAAATCTCTTTCAGGATGTAAGCAACCTCCTTCTCTGAGCTCTGCCAGCTTATAAGGGTTTTAGCCTAAGCTGCTCTTCTTGGGAGGCTGCTCCAGAGCTGGATCCTCTGGAGGAWGGGGATTTTTTTTCTGATTCTTATACTAAATTTATTTGGGGACAACAATTAYCTGTCTATTCTTAAGCCAACCTGGTCCCTCACCTTAAGCAGCACTTTTACTTCACTGTTGGCAYCCTTCAGTTCTCCCTTCTGGCTTTCCCCAGGATGCATTTAGAGAGGGACTTTGTTGAGATAAATGTTAACCCCATCTCTCTGAGGTTCTGGATTCTCCAAGGGTCTCTTGGCTTGTCTCAGTCATGAGCCAAGATTGGGTTTTGCATCAGGCGCTGTGCTTAAAGTTCTTGAAATAATTTTTGCTGCCATTGCTGAAGTMATTTCATGTCTCGCTACTCCAGTTACCTGTGGATCAGGAACAGGGAACACTGATCACTTTAAGATTTCACTTCCCAAAAAGCCAGGCAGGCCAGCATTTTACTTCAAACATGACCCTTTTCCTACCTCTTTTTTTTTTTTTTTTCCTTCCCCTGCTCCCCTAAATGGAAATTATCACTCTGAGAGTCTGGATTTATTGCAGAAATAATTGGGCACATTGACACATTTTRATAGGACAGATTTCAGGGTGTCACAATGCAGATCTGACAGCTTCATCTGGCCTTACATCTTGTTCTTGGCCAGCAGGGTAGTCCATACCATACTGCCACAGTAATTAATCAGCTCAGGGCTTTGTTAGGATCCCTGTGTGGGTATGAGTTGCACAAAACGATCTGCTGACTTGGCTTTTTAGCTATAAAGTAACTTGACAGTGCCCATTCCAGTCCCAAAACAAATGACTGAGACCTAGAAACAGAAGCARATTTAGAAGCAGGTGTGCACTGCTTCAGGAGAAAAATAAATGATGTGACTGAAATCTGTACAACCACTGAAATTGCTTAATCTTTGCTTTTGACTTATACTTCAGAGCTAGCTAATGAAATCCTTCYGGCTTTTTGAGGTTAGACTGCGGAATTGTGATGGCTTTATTTATTATTTAATACTACTCTTGCCCGTCACAGCCTCATCTAATATTTGAATTGCTTGGGTTTGACTCCTTGTTCGTGTGCCACAGGGCATCAGGAGCAGGCAGCCATCAGCCTGTGAAGCAGCTCCACACCTTTTTAATCGGCTCAAACTTTCAGTCAGGTTTGATGGCACAGTGAGAAATGCTGTCTTAATTCAGGTGCACTGCACTGTGTGCAGTGACAGTCACAGGGTGGGGATCACAGCACATGCCTTGACATGTGTGCTCCCTCCCTGCACTCCTGATGTTCTTCCTCCTTGCTCTGAACTGGGAACTATTTCTTGCACTACCTGGGCTGCACGGGTACCAAAATTTTGAAGTCTGTCCTGGGAAAGTGGTGAACATCTGCAATTCCTGTTGAGGTCGAGGAGAAGTGTGCAATTGCCCACCGTTTCTCTTCCAGGTCACCTTTCAAACAAGTGCTTTTCACAAACCCTTTGTGGTTTTTTTTTGCAGTCTTTAAAACCTTTAAAAGCACAATCTCTGCTATCAAGTGTTTTCAGCTCCTTTTGGTTTTTTGGTGGTTTCACATTGCAGGGACTCCTGGAAATGGAAAACAAGGGGAAGGCTGCAGTCTTTTCAGAAGCAAACAGATATAACCTGGAGCTGTTGTGCATAAACCCTTGGRGCTGTTTTTAAATAAATGGATTGAAAACTCCAAGAAAAGTAGTGTGAGAATTTTACTCGCTTTTTAGCATTCTCTTTAAAGCTACAGTAAAAGAAAAATATGTTCAAATATAAAYGTGCGTCCCCTTATTTTGCACAAGCTCTGCTGAAAAAAACTCTGCTTGCAGCTTTTTGCTGTTGTCCCCCTCATATTGATGGGATGGAGGGTGAGGAAATGGCTGTGTTGTGGCTTAGCTGCTTCTTGGGAGTAAACTGACCACAGCTGGTTACTATATTTCCTGGTTAAGGAGAGAAAAAAACCAGTTTTGAGCCTCCCTCTTTAATTGGCATCTTCCCTTACAGCTTCTTGCTCACAGTAATATGTAGCTGGTTTAAAGTGCTTTGCACTTCCTTAGAATTTCAGAAGTGTTCTAGCAAGTTAAAAGCCTACATCCTGCAAAAAAAAAAAGTTTATGAACATATTTTTTATATTGTAAATTCCTAAGTTGTACACGAGACAAGACTTCTACTGCCAATGTGTAACACACTTGCAGAATTAAAAGGACCAAAGTGTTTAGGGATGCATAAGCCTCATCTGGTTCTACTGGCCCCAAAAACCCATAAAAGGATGTTGCAGAACAGGTTTGACCAAACCCTACAGCTCACATTGGCAAAAAGTACAGGGCTGGGTAGTTTTCCTGTTCAAATATTGACTTGTGTGATGAGGTTTGGCTTGGTTTACTTTATTTTTTTTTTAATTGAAAGACCTCAATGTACTGTTGTAGGAACTTCTTTCACCTCTGCTATCTCAAATCCTGTTTATAGAACGTGGGTGTGTGGGCTTGATAGCTGTTCAACCCTAACCTTTKCTTCATCAGCTGACTTTCAGCCACTCTGTTTCTCAAGATTAATACCCTCTTAATAAAAATAACCTTGTGTGCATTGAACTCTGCTTAAACGTGGGGATATCTGAAAACAAGTTGAAAATGGCTTTGCAAATGTTATGAGCAGAATGTTTAAAAAACCCCCCCTAAAATAGCGTGGAAAATGTTAAAATATTTTCTGCACGTTTACATATTAAGAAGGGAGTTTTTCAAAGAAGTCAGTGGGCGAAAAGTAGGGGCAGCACTACATAAAGTGTTTCTCAAGGCAGCCTTTACCATAGCTGAATAAATGGCATGGTGGGTACAGATAAAGGTGGACACCAGCAGGAGGCAAGGGGGAGAAATTCAGATCTCTTGTGTTGCCTAAAATACAAAGGAAAACCTTAATATTAAGAGTGGTAAGGTAAAAAGCTGTTCTTTAATGAAAGCTTTCAGGTGCATGAAGTGTAGTTATGCAAGTGAGTGATACAGGATTTCTACAATTTTAAAAATTAATTAGTGTTAATTATAATAAGGTTAATTAATTTGTATATTTAGCAGTTGTATGCAATAAGAGACTTGTTGCCCTGGGGTCTGTCCCTTGGAGTTGGTCCAGGGGGTTGTTTGCCCTACATTTTGTTATGYCTCTCAAATTCTGGTGATAAACAAGGTTTCCTGGTTAGAAGTTCTCTTCTTGAGAGTGAGGCTAAACAGAATTCCAAGGACCTGTTAGAAGGGATTGGCTTCTTATCCTGAAGTGCGAGAGAGGGCAGGAAAAGTGTCAGAGATGGAGAGAAACGGGGAAGACTGATTTGGTGATCAGAATCTGATTTATTTTGGGATACAAACGCTTATATACTATTTTAGGGAGGCTAATAATGTTTCACTATAATGATYGGATTAAAGATCACATAAAAAAACTTATGCATTTTAAACATCTCTTGCCTTCAAAGATGGTGTAATTTTCTTTTTCCAGTAAACCCGTCTGATTTAATCTTCTTGCAATCCTAAAAGTTCTGTTTGCTTTTGCCAAGGCATGATGTTATCAAATCTCCTACGTTAACCAGGTCCAAAGTCCATCATCTGTCTTATGTCCCCCAACAGTCCAACATTTCTCCCTTTCCTTTCAACCAAAACSACTCCTTTAATTGCCTTATTAATTAATCTATGCGCAGATTGAAAGGTATCATGATTAATACAATAATCACACACATACCTATCCTAAAAAGAATCTTTTRGCTAAAAAACTCCAGCCMCTAAAAGGCTCAAGCTTGATCTTTATAAGCTAAAAACATTCCTGATGGCAGCCACATTACTGGATTTGAAAGGCTGCCAGAAGTGTAATTGTACCAAAAGGTTTGATTCTTTTACATGGGGTGATTGAGAGAAAGTTTTAAAAAGTGAAAAAGTTTTAGACTGATTTCTTCCCATGTATTTAAAGTTAACATAAAAATCAGTTTTAGAAGTTTTAAGACTGTTTTCTTCCCATGTATTTAAAATTAGCATAAAAATCCCATTCCACAGAACACAGGAACTCTGCTTCTTGGGGTTCCAAGGGCGTTTCAGGAGGGCAAGGGATAAAATTTGATGCAATTTGATTTGCCTTCAAAATTCTTAGCGTAAATATCAGTGTGAARTTCTGGAGGAGCTATAGAAAAGCACTACAGAGCTATAAATTAAAAACCTACAGATCCATTAATGGCATCCCCGGGGGACGCTGAAAGCCATGTCCRTGTTCAGTYGTCCAAGGGGTGGGTTTGTGCTTTKAGCTRAGGGTAAAATAATCCTCCCTGTGCTGACACCTGCCTTGGCTGTGTTGTGCCTGTGCAGTGGCTGAGGAACCCGGGCCCCCAGCACGAGAAGAGGACTCTCTTTGGGGACATGGTGTGCTTCTTGTTCATCACCCCGCTGGCCACCGTCTCCGGCTGGCTGTGCCTGCGAGGAGCCGTGGACCACCTGCACTTTAGCAGTAGGCTGGAAGCTGTTGGCCTCATTGCACTCACTGTGGCACTCTTCACTATTTACCTCTTTTGGACCCTGGTAAGTGTCAGGGGCTTTGTGTAAATCACAGGGGGAAAGGGAAGGGGCAAAAATGGGAAAATGAATTGCACAGAGCGCTCTAGGTGATGGCACGGAGCTTTGCTTCTGTTTGCCTCCTGTGCTGGCGAGTGCAGACTGCACCTGCAAGAAACCTCTTGTTTCCACACCATTCAAGCTCCCTGGGACACCAGAAAGACAGTTTGCTTCAGGGTAAGGATTTTCAAATCCCAAACACCAGTAGGGACAGCAGRAGGGAGGCAGGGAAGCAGCACGGGGGAGTTCAAGGCAGATGCTGCGGTGTTGAGACCCTGGATGCTGAGAATTTTTGGACTTTCTGTGCTGACAGGCACTGACCCCCAAGAGAACACTGCATTTGACCTGAAGCCATGGAGAAGGATTCCAAAATGGAATGATAGAACTGGGATTATGAGTGTATAGTGTGAATAAAAGTGTGTAATATCTCATAGCAGAAAACTTAAAGTTTTAGAATATAGTAATTTATATAAAACCTCATAGAGATTTTAGGGTGAAGACTTGTCCTTCTTCTTCACCTTCTTCTTCATGAGTTTAGGTAGTATTGTGTAATTAGATAAAAAAGTCCACATTGCAGGCCACAAGTAGTTAGTTATTAAGTTAAAAGTAAAAATAATTTAAATGTCATTTCTTAATTAGACAGTTTATCCTTAAAAAGCCTTATAGAGATACAACTCTATTTTTAGTTTGTCAGAGTGAAGTACTATAGAACTCTCAGTTTGTGGGACTGTAATATAGATAAAAACTAACAAACATCTGAGGCTGAACAAAAAATACTGTCTGGCACATTTAATGCCAACCTTAACAAAAAAACCCTAAAGAATCCACACTACARGAGGGAGTTTCACCAAATGTGATGTGCAAAGRGTGAAGACATAGCACACACACRCACAMAAAAAAAKATTTAGGTGAACAGCTTAGCTGCCACAGAGGATTCAGATTTTATTCTAATGCAACATCTTGTCAATTTTACAATTCAAAAGTACTGGATGTGGGGGAAGTCAGAACACACATGTGCCCAGGACTGTAAAAACARAGTTGCTTTTCCAGTGCAGGTTAAATTGCATCCTGCACCCCAGCACGAGTCACTCTCATACGAATCCATCCTGAGAGCCACTTGTTCTGTCAAGTTGTTGAATTGAGATAATTTACTGGCCCCAGTGCACTGACAGGCAGCTGGCCCAGCAGAAATGAGAGGAACACAGGGGACAGCTGCCAAAATGGGTGTTTATCAAGCCATGGTGTAGCAGCCCAATGAGAAGCCCAGGTTAATGCTGTGTTTGACATTTCACACCTCTTTTTGTGCAGTGGGAAGAGCAGGGTGGGTGCAGAGGGGGAGCACTCACAGCAATGCACTCAGATGGTGCCAGGCTGTGCTGCTGGGCCAGGAAAAGCCCARCCTGCCCGTGTGTGTGTCCTGGTTGAGGGCAAATTTGGGAGAGAACCCCTCAAAGGGGTTCCTCTAGAAATGCAGATTCAAGCGGTGTGTCTTCCAGCTGGGCCTGGAGAAAACATCTCCTTGGAGAAAAGTCAAAAAACCTGTTTATTAAGCATAAAAACCTAAACAATATTAAACAATAAAACCCCTTGCCACTCCAAAAGAGATGACAAACTGAGAAAACCCCCTCCCCGGGCTGTGGCTCAGCTCACTCAGYCTCTGATCAGTCCCTGCGGTGCTGGAAATGCCGCGGCCCAGGCCCGGCCTGGTGGGCCTCAGGTGTGAGCTGCCAGTGCTCCTCTGGTGTTCAGTCTGGAGAAGGTCTGAACAGGTCCAAAGAGAAGGGAAAAATACACCCACAGTCCAGGGAACTTCTCTGCCTCAGCAAGCTAAACTAACTAAAAGCAAAGGAGAGCTCTGTCCTGCTGTCTGTCCATCTGCAGACAGCACGGTGCAGGAGCAGGAATGTGGAGGAGTGAGTGCAGTTTCTGAGAAGAAACTCCGTGCTTCTTCTCTCCCCGCCTTTCACTCCTGGAACAAGTCTCACAGGTGCAAAACTTATTATTCAGCATAAACAGAACAAGAAAACTGGGGATAAAAGCATCGTATAGTCAAGCCAGGACACAGTGGCATGGCCGCATCCCACAGGGCCAGGACGCAGCTCTGCCCCTCACTGGCTACGTCCATACTCTATCCCAGACCCCTTCCAGCAGATTTGGGCTTGTGTAAACTGCTGAGGAGGAGGCACTTTTGAAAAAAACTGCATTGGTGGAGCAAGAAACCCCCCTGTGCTGAGCCCTGAGAAAAAGGGGGTGTGAGGAGAGCACAAAAACCCCCACACTTCCTCACGAGCGTCTCCAAGAAAGCTGTGAAAGGGAAATCTCATTTGCACATTTGTAAACCCTGTCTCACCCACGGAGGAGTGCAGGCAGGAGGGAAAGCTCAGAGCTTTGCCTCAGCCTCGTGCAGTTCATCTTTTTTGCTGTTTTCTGCTTTTCTGTGAGGCAGCAGCACTCTCCTGAGACAGGCCATGTACTCCAGCAGTGAGGCCACACTTGTTTTTTCCTGCAGTGCTGGGTGTAGTTGTGCCTGGCAGATATGCAATCAAATATTGTTCAAATTTGCTTTGTGCGTGGCTGTCTTGGAAACCAAAATGCTGAACAATTTGCCTAACACACTTWATTCACCATCACCAAGTTGCTGGAAGTGGTAAAAGGCATTTTTTCAGATGGATTTAATCAGCCATGACACAATCTTGTTTATTAAGACTGCTGCAGCATCCCAAATTTGGTCCTTGGGTGTTGCATTTGCAGAGTAAGAGGCAAAAATCTCTTCTATTCACTTTATAAATTTTACCCCTTCTAAAGCACACAGGAAAATGTGCTATTGGCTCTTGGAGAACATGCTAGTGGTACTGAGCCTTGTATAAATGCATACCTTGGTTGATTTAATCAAAATTCAGTATCTTTGATGCTCACTCAGTGGACAGCTGTAATTCCATTTAAAATTGTTATTTAGGGCAGTAGGAGATGGATGGATGTGTTCATTTGAGAAGGGCAAGGCGGGAAGGCCTTTAGGGGAGTGAATCACCAAATGATTGAAGCYGGGAGGCAAAATAACCTTCCTTTCAGTGAGGTAGGAAAGCCCCAGCCTGGGTTTGCCTCRGGGAGGGCTCCAGACTCCCCTTGTTGTGCAGGAAGGGATGGTCACACACACACGGAAGTGTTAATTTCATCTAAATCTTCAGCAGCACATGCCCTGTCACTTTGAGGAGTGGGAGAATCCTGTTACATAGCTATGGCTGTGCAGGGAATAGGTTCAGAGCTGCGGGGTAAATTACACACAGGATGACACAATATTCCTTTAGGTCCTGGGGAAATGAAGAKAACTAAAACTTTGTTTTACTTCCAGTAAATCAGCCTTCCTTCTCCGGAGGCAAAAACTGGCATACAGACTATTTACACACCACAGTTGTCCCAGTGAGCAGTGAACAGCAGGGATGTTATTTTTAGCATCCCAGAAGCTGTTTTATCCCTCCCTCTAAAACAGACAAGTTATCCTTAAAACACTGTTGCTTTTTACTCTGTATTTTTAACACRCACAAGCACTCCAAAAAAGGCACTTGGTCCTCACAAGAGTAAAGCTCCAGACACAAAAAGGGGATTGTTACTTAAACTAAGAATTTAAATTTAAATATTAATTTAATTTAAATATGTTTTAATTTTAATTTTTAAACTTTTCTTTCTCTTGTATAACATACAGACCTAGTTTAACACTGCAGCTATTACTCAAAGAACCTCATGCTGTGCTGCTTGAAAACCCARCCTGAACTCCAGCTCACTCTCTTGAAGCTGTCACTGCATTTTACAGGGCATCCCTTTGCMGGTGTTGGGGTGTTTTCACCCTCCTCGCTACTCCAAGTGAGTTCTGCTGGTCCTGCAGTGTCTTTTGWGAAGAGATTTCTCATATTCCTTCATGCACACTGCTCCACAGAAACAGAAGATGCAGGATGCTTTTCTTCAGGGGGAGGAGAGGAGGTTGAAACTTGTGGGGATCAATCTGAAGAGATGTCTTTGCAAAAAACTGCTCAGTAAACCAAAGCTTTATAGGTTTCCCTCAGACAGCTGTGAAAAAGTCTAATTAAAAAAAGAAAAAAGTAATTTTTAGCCCTTGTAGGACATCATTGAAAGGTATATTTCTTAGTTCTTTAATTCTTTTTGCAGTATGGAAAGGATACAGTGCATAGGTCAACTCCTGCCCACAGCTCAAGGAGAAAACAATCATCACTTGGCACATTTCTCTCAAAATTTACAGTTTGTTGTTAGTTTTTGGTTTTGGGGGGTTTTTTTGGGTTTTTTGTTTTGTTTTGTTTTTTGGGTTTTTTTTAARCTGCACATACACATCCTCTTACACAGCTACAACCCACAGTGCTTGTCTGCCACTAAAACAAGTTGTAAGCTATTTTTTAAAAACATGGGGCCAAGCTCTCTTGCATCTCCAMAGCAATTACACATTTCCACATAAAGGTTGAAATTACCTGATAACAACAACAACAAAAAAAACTTTCAGAGACAATCTAAATTGAGACGCACACGTTGTCAGCTCATTGACTCTGTGCAAGCCCAACTTTGATGCATTCAGCAGTAAAATGTTACAAGGTAGAACACACCTCTGTTCATCTGCCTGCAAACAATTACAATCTTTGTCAATTTAGCAACCTGAAGCAAGAGAGGATATCCCAAATTCTYGTTCCRTGTKTGCCCACAGCTCTTGGGAAAGGCARAGGCAGGACTTCTGATTTTTCAGGCTGTGAAAAAAGGGGAGGTAAATGAGAGGTAAAACAGTCACAGGCTGTTTTTCTCCTGTGCTTTGGTAGCTCGGGGCGTGGTGGGTCTCTCTTTTCATCAATTCTCACCCCATTTTGTCCCACTGGGAGGCATTTGGAGCCCCAGCTGGGTCCTTGCAGGGTGGCAGTGACTGAAGGCAGCTCGTGTCCCTTGTGTCCCCAGGTGTCCTTCAGGTACCACTGCCGGCTGTACCACGAGTGGCGTCGGAACAATCAGCGGGTGATGCTCCTCATCCCAAGATCTGCCAACGTCCCCCCCACCCAGCAGTCCCTGCTGGGCCTTCAGCCCCTCAAAAGGAGCTCCAAGGAGACAATCGTGTGATTTGGGGTGCAGCTGCACACTAAAGGAGGTTTGTTTTAACTCAGACCCGTCGGGGTCGGGCACCCAGARCCCAGGAATGTGCAATTTGGATTTACAGACTGACTGCAGAGGGATAAATCAGTCAGAATTCAAGTCGTGGATGCTGCAGTCATCCTGTGGCATTTGCTCAGCTGCCAAACGTGTTTAGTGAGCAGGGACCCTATGGATTCTGCAAATATGTTAATTGTTGCGTCATCGAGTGATGCAAACTTTTTTATTGTTTAGAGTATTAAACTATGGTAATTAACAATGCAAAACAGGTTTTAAAAGTGCTTTGTTTTTATGATTTCTTGCTCCTACAGTACTGTTTCTTTAGGCAGCTGGACAGTAACCAATATTTATTTCTGCTTCCTAAAGCGCAGCAATGGCATTTCCTCGTTTGATTTTATCTCCAGGTCCATTATACCAATGTTTTGATTATTAAAATCTGTGTGCAATGAGCTCTACAAATTGGCACATTATTTAAATGCTACAAAGTGATTGGAAAATTGTATTACCCGTTTCCTATTTGGCAGGGAAGGTCTGACAGGAAGATTCTTCAGTTATGACTCTAGCATGCGCAAGAGAAAAATTACACAAATTGTAATAATCTTCTTGTCAAAAGTATTATAGTACATAGCACTCAGGAAAAAAAAAAAGATATTCTACTTTTCCACGAAGAAGCACCACCACATTCTTCAGTGAAGTGCACATTCTGCTGGTGTGAATTCAAACTTAGCCAACATATCCTGCATTTCTACCAAGCTGAATTTAACTCTACAGCTTAGTTTGTGTAGGGAAAGCTCTGCATACATAATGAATGAGATCATCAGATAAGTTTTAGGAAGCAGGGACTCATCTTGCATAAAGAACAGGATTATTTTAAAGCAGCAGAAACTCCAGCTTGACAGGTAGGATTTGGCAGAGTGTGTGCAAACCCTGACCTCTCATGGTAGCACTGAGACAAAAAAAAAATTAAAAATATATAATACACAGTCTTCTATGGTGACCAAATTGAATTTGGAGTGTAAAATCAGACCTTATTCCTGGATGGCTTTATCTGCTTCCCCTTGGTTTTATGCCTAATTCATTCAGCAATCCTTCACTCCCAGAAGAGACACACTTATTTTAAATAACTACAAAATCTCATTGCCAAATGCTGCTAGAATTAGAAATTGATACAGAGCCCCTCTGAACAGATGAATTTCTTAGAATTGTGCACGGATGGCAGTACCACCATGTGCTTTGTTTTCCAAAAACTGCAGGAAGTGAAAGTCAAAAGAAAGACATAGCAGGAAGGCTAATAATTTGTTATTCATAAAGTTCAAGGTATTATGGGTATTTACCATCAGACAAGAAGTTACTTGATGTTTTGTGTGTGCTCTGTGGGGGTGAAAAAGCTTAGTACACAAAGCCAAATCTGTTAAATTTCTTTATTTTGTCTGTGGACCAGTCTAGCTGTGAGCATGTTATTTAACAATGTTCTTTGTGACTGTCAGTCATGGGGATAGGAGAATCATGGGGATATAAAGCACTAACAGCCTCATTCCAACAGAAAGGCACTTACACAACCAGCCAAGGTGTGTAGGAAAGCCATGAACCTGCAGATCTGTACCCATCAGTCTGACAAGGCTGGGGCTGCTCATGTTTGGCTGTGAATAAATGCTTCTCTTCCTGAGAAAACTAAACAAGGCTCCGAAGATAAGGATATCACAATCCCTGTGATAGCCTGAAACCTGTAGTGCTTTATTTTATTGTTTTTAATACCTCTTCCCAATTGTAAACAATGATTTGGAATGAAGACTGAATGCTCACTTATGCAGAATTCCAGATTTTAAATAAATATCTGCTGGCCAGGGACAAAGAAATAAAGCAAATCTAGCTGGGTCAGGATGCTGTCAGTGTTTTAATGCCTACAACACATGCTTTAGGTAAGCTTTGTTCAGAACTTTATTACTGCTCTCGAATTCTTTGAAAGAATTGTTATTCTTAGTGAGTGCTTTTGTTGGCTTTGCCTCATGAAACCAAAAATCAGGGTGGATAGGGAATTAAGTGGCAAAACATTGAGGGAAACATTTATTCAAGTGAAGCTGCAAGGTCTGTGCACAGAGGTCAACACAGTGGCTTGGCCCAGCTCATCTGTGATATTTCAATTTTTTTTTTAATTTGTTTTTCGGTTTTGGTTTTTTATTTGGTTTTTTTTTGTTGGTGTAAAGACATCTTCACTTACCAGAAGAAGGCATATTGAAGCAGACAGAGAGGAAAAACTAACCCAGCAGCACAGCAGAACTGTCTGGTGAAGTCACAGTAGTGTCCCATGGATTTTCTTGAAGAAAAAAAGTGGCAGGAAAAATCCAGTCAGACACTTAACATTGCATTAAACCCATGGGGAAAAGCATTCTTCCTTGTTTCTCCTAAAACATAAGAACTGGGAGGTGAGAGATACGACTTCTTAATCCCACTTCTGCTCTAGAGATTTACAGACAGAAGGATCTCCCAGATGGGAACTGATTTTTCTTCCACCAGTTGATGTTGTAGATGGCACACCAAGCCCAAATTTCAAAAAAAACTCTAGATTATTACAGCAGATTATTAAAAAGAGATTATTACAGAATATTTTCTACAACAGCAGCAACACCCATTTCTGTCTGAATAGAAGTGAAAGACATAATTAACCACAGCAGAAGCCACAGCCAGCAAAGCTCCTGGCAGTACAATGACACCTTTGTTATGCTCTCCTTAAAAAACAAAATTAATTAAAGAACATAATTAAAGACAGGATGAGTGACCACGTTTTTATATTTTAAAAATGTCATTCAACTTCTCTCTCAGCAACTCTATGCTTTCTTCTCATGCAGCTGACCTTGTCATTTACATTCCTTTTCCAGATAAGGAGTTACATGGAAGGAACAGTATTCAACAGTATTTGAGCCAATATTTTCAGTTGCAAATGACAAAAGCAGCCTGCTCTGATTCAGTGTGATGAATGTAATGCACAATGAGGAAGTTTTACTTTTTTAATATAGTCTTTCCCCTGCAGGACCTGACTGTCACATTACATAAAGATTGAGAAATACCCCAGCTCTCTGTTCAGCTGGAAGGAAGTCACAACAGAAGCAGTTATTAAAGATACTTCAGTTTTTGGTGTTGTTTGGGGTTTTCCTTTTCGTTACTCTACTGAACAGTTCTGCCAGACTGAGACCTCAAAATGTCATTTACATTTCATTTATTTAAACCAGCTTTGCACCAGTACAAAGTCACAAAGGGCAAAGTGACAACTCAGCAAAAAGAGACCCGGAGCCAATAAATGCAACTGGCCTTTGATGCAATGGGTACCACCAGAAAGAGGTTTGAGAACAGACACTGGGACAGACTCAGGCACTAAGAGAGCTAAAGAAGCTCTCCCTTTGAAACAAACAAACAAAAAAACCCTGTTAATAATTAAACATCTTTATTCGCTACTTTTTGTGAGATGGCGCTTCATTTAACACAGAATTGGTTAATTAAAGAGGCATTTTCCTTGCAAGCAGAACTGAGCCCTGCCTCTTTACTGCCAATTATTGGGAATTCAAAAGCATCTTTAAAACTACAATGCCAATGCATAGAATCACACAATTTTTAAGGTTGGAAAAGATGATGCATTGAATCCAGCACCACCACGTTGACCACAAACCATGTCCCCAGGTGCCACATCCACAGGTTTTTTGAACACTCACAGGGATGGTAATTCCACTCCTTCAGTGAAGAAACTTTTCCTAATATCCAGTTTAAATCTTGGAGATCCATGGAGTTGTTGTGACCCAAGGGCAAGACCCAGCATTTCCCCTGGCTGTCCCTCACCCCATGGATCCAGCCTGGCCAGAGCACTCTGCAGAGCCCTCCTGCCCTCCAGCAGATCCAATTTCTTGTTTTACAGAACTCCAAATTAGTGTTAGCTCCAAATTTACTGAGGGAACACTCCAGAACAACAAAGACAAACAAAAACCAAAGCTCGTCCCAACACTGATGGTGACACCTCACTGATCCACTGTGTTACTCCACATTTCACTCAGTTTCATGTGCATTTCCAAATGAGACAGCTTTTTTGAAAATCGAGGGTTACATCTTAAAGCAGGTTACATCTCTTAACCAGCTTTCAGGTATTAAATCTTTTGCTGACAGCCTCTCCTCCACGCTTACTTGTGGCAAGGCTACAAAACACTTGTCCCCCCTTTGGAGTTGAGAGGTTACAAAACCAAAAGGAATTTTCTTTATTCTAAGTGTACCAAATACTTTCCCCAAAAAACTTGTCAAAACAGAGGACAAATGTTGATATCCTATGTACAAAATGCCCTTAGGAGCAACAACAAAACACACCAACCTCAAAAACAAGATGCTGCAGTTGCAGGGGAAATCAATGTCACACTTTAATTCCATAGCTTCTATTGTTATGCAGAAAGTAAGACTTGCTTGCCAAAAATAATATTTTTTGTTCTGAAAGTGCAGAACAGCTATGAAACCTCACATCCAAGAGTTAATTTTTAATTGTAGAAAAATTCTATCAGTCAATCATCTTAAGCTGTAATGTGCCTTACTGATGCCCCAAATGCAGCTTTTCTTCGGGGTTAATCACAGTGTTTTTATCACACACAAATCCTGTATTCATGCAAACCTGCTAAAAAGAAACCAGGAGATCAGCAAAAGGCTCTGAGCAATAAATGCACACCAAGCAAAACCTGAGATAAAATAGCAAACTTCTGCCATAACCCTGTGATGGAGCTAGTTGAGTATTATAAATAATTAAGTGTCCCAGCCTTTCCTTGATGTCCAGGAAAGGCTAAATAAGCATTCACATCCATCACACTCAGCCTCCACTCCCTTTCTAAAAACCACCAGCTATTACCACTTGTCCTCTTTGGGACAGGGGCTTTAAGAGCTTTTATTCTCCATCAACTATTTGATTTCTTTTACTGGAGAAAAATCCTTCATAGTTATCACGTGGCCATTTCTATAAAAGCAGCAGCATTTAACTTGAAGAACAGATACAGCTTACAGTGCAATATGAATATGAAATGCAGTGTTTCACAGATAAAAACCATCCTTTTCAATCCAGAAACCCCCAAATTAGTATCAAAATGATACACTGATAAGACAAATTTTCATAGAAAAAATTAAACTAAGACCAGCATTTAAAATTGCATAATTCATAGAAGGAAATGAATAATTAGCATCTGTTGAACAGAATTTACTGATTAATTTCTCTGTCTATATATTGCTGTCTGCTTGGACCAATGTGATGTAAAATCATGATCAAGGAAATACAAAGCAAAAACCAATTTTTAGCACAAAAGTGCTGTCAACAGCACCATAAACTAATTTGCACCAGTTTTGACTACACTGGGGTTTTTATAATGAACACTGGAAAAAAAGAATGCAGTTCACAGGTTTGCTGCACAGGTCAAACCACTTGTTTCCTAAATTCCTCATCTGTTTCCTAAATTCCTCATCTGTTTCCTACAGGAGTGAGTGTATTTGAGCAGAAACATTTCTGGTAAAGTGCTTATCCAGCTACAAGCAGTAAATTGCTAAAGAGTTTTCACTGCAGGAGGATGCAATTTGTACCTAATGCCACAACCAATGATAATCAAGTTGTGGAAGTTGCTGTACAAGTATTAAAAAAGAACAAGCAAAACAAGACCTCCACCTTGTGGCAGCACGTTTCACAGTGGTGTTCCCCAACACTCCCTTCTTCTAATTTACAGTAATTCCTGCCACAGCAATGAAAAAAGGAAGAATTATTCTAAAATCTGCATTTCTCCCATTGTCATCAAAGAACGGGCTCTACAAAAGCTATAACCAAGAATGTGATCATGCAGGAAGGTTCCTACCATAACTTAAGATTTGTCCACCAACCCCTCCCTTTCTACCTTCTGCTGGCACATGGTTGAAATGCCACCAGAAAAGGGCTCATCCAAGGTGAAAGACATGTTAAAAAAAAAAAAATCTTAATTTTGCCATGAAAAAAAAAAAATCCAGTCAATTAAACAAAAAAATTCCAATCATTTTCCAAAATTCTGGCTGTGCATTTAAAACAATAAATTCAGGTTATGTCAAAGATAACTATTTTACAGCACCTCTGAATTTCTCTTTATGTTACTGTGCTTGCTCACATTCCTTAGCCTGGTACTTGCAGGATGCAGTAAAAGCCAGTCCAGTAAGAACAGAAACATGAGCCAAGATGAGCACAAATGGAACAGTGTGTGAATAAAGCTCTAAAGAATTGATTTTCCAAATGTGAAGCAGTACCAGTCATTATTCAGAAGAAATCTTCGCACCTGAAATGCCACAGTTCCATCTAATGGATGTTTCTTCAGCTTCAAAGCCCACCAAATTTCAAGGATTCAATGCTCATTTAACTTTTAGCTCAGTTCTAGGAAGAAACAAATTCCAAAAACTTGACTCTGCAGCACAGACATACTTTATTAAAATGTTTTTCAGACTTGGAATAATGTGAAAAGGACAGAAAAACTTTCAACATTGGCAAAATTACAACTGTTTCCCATACAAATGTAGACTATACCTCTAGAGACTTTGTTTTGTTACTAAAAATTGTAAACAAGTAAGGCAATCCATATTAAAACAGCTTTCTAATTTGTTAGAAAAAAACCACATAAGAAAATTTAAGCTGGTAACACTATCTCAACAACACAACTACAAGGTGTAACATGAATCCTCTTCCAGAATCAAGAACTCTAAACCAATCCCCAACAGCACCTAAAATACAAAGAGGTCGTAGCAACTAGTCTAGAGTGGTATAATCTAAAAAAATCGATCCCCAAAACACACTGGAATATTCCTACTCCAGCAAGGTTTCAATGAAGAGAGACTGGTGTATAAATCTGAGAGAGAGAGACGGGAGTATCAGCTGAATTCTCCTTGTCAGGAGCTACCAGCTCACATCCTGCGAGGAAGTCGAGATGCTTGTGACAAACCTTCCTTTTTCCTTTGTTGGTTTTTTCTTTTTCCTTTCTTTTTTTTGTTTTTTTTTTTCAATGGCAAAGGAAGTTTAAGGCCATCAGACTCGCAGCTTTAAAAATTCATAGACAGGAAAATAACGTTGTGCTTCTCAGAAGGCTCTGTTCTGCAGGCAGGGATTACCACGGCTGGAGGAGCCTGGAGTGGCTGGAATTTCACATAACCACGCAGCTTCTGTTGGATGCCCTTTGCTCTGCCTGTTGAGAACAGGGAGAACCATTTAAATAAAAAAAAAAGCCAAGAAAAACCCCCAAAAAACCAACAAATCACCCAGCAGCAAAATGCTCAAAATGCTTTTCTACTCAAAAGAATCTACTGTGCTTTTTGATATATAGTATTAAATAAGTATATATTAATTTTATAGGGATTATACATTAATTATAATGTATAATATATATTATATATTCATTATATTCATTATATATTATCATCTATCAACATAAATTAATTATATATTTATATATAATCAATTATATATTTAAGCATTTAATTATATTTAAATTATATATTATATTTAATATATATATTTAAATTATATATTATATTTAATATATAATTAAATTTATATATACATATATGTTCATACATATATATATGTACACTCACGCATATATATACATATATATATACACACACACACTATTTAATATATGAAATTATTGCCCTGGCATGGTAAAAACAAGAGTCAGCAAAGCTGTACAACCTGTTTCACCCTGGAATTAAAAATATGTTACAGGTCCTTTCCTACTGAGGAGTAATAGAGGCCAAGCAACAGAAAAATACAAATAATTGCTATATTTGATACAGGGAGCATAAAGAAGAACCTTGTGAGGTTGTATATAATAAATCTAACATTGCTGATTTCCACCACAGTCCTTTTTTTTTGGTCTTAGAAACTTCATTTTTTCAGCATGCCAGGCACATTTTCTTCTCTCAAAGAGTTTTCAAATCTCACATTATCTCAATCAGAGAAAATATGCGAGTATCTCTCTTTATCAGAGAAAATATTTGAATATAAGACACTAACATGATTTTCTCTATCAGAGATAAAGAGAGATTTAAATTCTGAAAACTTTCAGTAAATTCAGCTGTTTAAGCCAAGCTTTACTATAAATTGGCATGGGAACAGAGTTAAGGGGAAAAAAATCCCCATATCTTAAACTTTAAAAAAAAAATGTACTTCTCTGCAAGGGGATATGTTAGGCAATATTTTCAAAAAGACAGCTCCATGCTTTCCTTAATTACTGATTTAAAAAAATAAAATAAAGAACATCKGCACTSAATTTTWAATTTTTTTTTTTTAAGAATTCATGACTTAAATTTCAATTTCTTCAACATAAATAACCTTGTTACCCCTAAAAGAAAATACCTGCTGACGGTAAATGTCTTCCTCATCCAGAGCTTCAGCTACTTCTTCCTCCACTTCTTCATCTTCCCCTTTACGTGCTGTTGTTTTGAACACGGTGCTTCTCTGAGCAACCTCCTGCAAGACAGATTTAAGACTTGAACTCTTCAAAAAAACAACAACAACAAAAAAAACTCCTGCTTCTCACCTGCTCAAGACTTTTGAGAAATGAAAGCTCCAGCTGCTGGGAAAACTACTTGTACTCATTTTGTTTGTACACTTCTCAAGTATTGATCATAAGCAGCTTAGTTTTAAATATCCTAAAGATTAAAAGGACTGTTTCTGACAACACAGTCATCAGGTTCTTCCAAAATCTGATTTTTTCATATATATTTATTTTCTTTCACTTGCAGCACGTCACAGCAACTATCCCACCCCAAGTTTTAGTAACCCCTCATTGCTTCACGTGGATTTCACTGTGTGATTCCCCACTCCTCATAAGCACGCAGGCTTAAGAAAAACTGATTTAGAAGACAAATCACTCAAGAATTTACCAAAACTTTCTTTTCAAGGCGTGTTCTAAGGCATTGCCCAGCTCCTATCATGAAGAAGGTGCCTGAGCATGTAATTTTTTCACTATTTAGACTCAATACAGAGTAAAAAAAACAAAAAAACCACAGGGTTCACTAGAGGCATTTCTAAACTGTAGCTAGTTTTCCTAAAGGAGAAAACTTCACCCAAAAAACCCCTGCAGTGGCATTCCTGTATGGAGCCCTCATCTGAATCCTTGTAGGTGATGCCACCTAGAGAGAAAGATCCCACACAGATCTGAGGTTCTTTACCTCTCCCTGAGAATTTTTCAGCACAACTTTCACATCTTCACCGGTGCCCCAGGAATTCTGGTTCTTCCAGATGAGGTCAGTGGGAGGGCTCGCAGTTACTCCAGCATTTGCAGCCCAGATCTGACAACAGAAGTCACACAGGAACATTTTTTTTTTTTTTTGCCAGTCTTACCACATTTCCAAATTCAGCTAATGTGTTTTATTTAGCAGTATTTCAATGGATTTCGTTTCACAGTGACGCTGTGAATCATTCCGGTGAGGAAAACCAAGCAAATCCCAAAATTTTGTACACATGTACAAAATCCCAAAATTTTGTACAAATGTACAATAAAACACATGTGTTTTTAATGCAGGGACTTTAAAATATGTAACATAATGTAAAATTTTGACATGTACATGGTGAAAATTAGTGCTTCATACAGAAAATTCTGAAAAACATCTCTGTATTAATTATCCCAGTAACTAACACAACAAATGCCCAACACAAACACAGGTGATAACTTCCTGAAAACATACAGAGGAAGGGAAAAACTAAAAATCCTTTTGTCTTTTTGACCCACAGAAGTTTGCCTGAAGTCCATTTCAAGTGAAACTTGACCACTTACTGTAACAGTCTGGCCTGCCTTTAGTACATATCTTGAGGTATATCTGTAACTTGCAGAAGTGTCTCCTATTTTTCGGATCATCTCCCAACCTCCCATAGGTTGATCCTAAAAAAAGGCAGAGGAAAAACAAAAAAAAAAATAAATTAGTATTTCCACCAGCATTCATTTTTCTGCTATGCATGTAGTGTGTTTTATCTTTAAGGCTGTGACACACATAAAACTTTCAGTGAAGGGGTTTATTATCACTTGGTCTTCAGCATGGAATTAGAATAATTTTAGGTTAATTTATCTTACCTCTTATTTGAAGTTAAAGCTTAATACATTCTGCTTTTGAGTTCTGATGTTAACTTAACTAATGTTTATGATTTGCATCAGTTTTGTTATCACTTGGTCCAGAGAAATACATATTAGTAATAGGTATTAAATATTAAAATCCCCTTACAAATTTTTATTTTTTGAAGCACAGAATGGCAAGCAGGCTTCCTAGAAAACAAAATATTTCTGTTAGTATTCTTGAAATATTTTTACATATGCACACTTGCCACCACATAATCCCTATGTTATTTTTTTTTCCTATCAACTACTTGAAAAGCTTTAACAAATCATATACAGGTCATCTTTACAGAATGACTGCTTCAAAACAAGAGTAGGTAATTTTAAATTCAAAGCAAGCATTTTTTCAGCTCTCCCACAAACACAGGTTCTGATCATTTAACAGTTCCCACTGTCAGTTAAAACTACCTAAAATAAACAATCTTATATAATTCAATGGATGCTGACATTCAGTTTATCATTGCACCAAAACATACCATACTTAAGGAGTGTTCTCTAAAATTTTAAAATCTATTTATTTATATAAACTGTCAAAACACTCATGAATATTCCCCAAGTACAGTTTATTACACTGCATTACAGGGAGTTGCTCAAATCTAGACCCCCTAGAAAAGTGCTAAAAACATGAACCACCCATAGTTACTGGGAACAAAACTGATGCTTCTCCTTCCTCATGAAACAAGGGAAGTGCAGGGAAATTAAATAAAAGGTGGAGGGGAAAATCTATGTCTTAAACAACTATATGTGTGGGGGGAATCTCAAAAAAAAAACCTCAAAAAGCAAAAAAAGGGCAGATTCTGACTCACCAGAAATACTTTTTGACCTGGCTGAATTGAGTCATCTACAGACTGAAGTGTCTAGACCAAGAGAAATGTCAAGGTTTCTTGAATTCACTAAATGAAACCATTGCTCACCAGGTGTGGTAATTACAGGTAATTAAAACCCACATTATCACTGTCTGGAGGAGCCTGTCCGTATCCTCACTGATTAGAGGGGACTGGGACACTTGGAACCAGGCCAGCTCATCACAACAGGCTGCCTTTTAGTGAAGATAAAGGAGGGAAATGTGCTGTATGTAACAGCATCATTTTGAGGGCAAAATAAGGAAGTGATTATTATTTATCAAAGGGTTCTTCATTTGTGTAGATATGTGTATCCTCCCAATATAAATTCCAATGTATTCACAGAATCATATAATCTCATTAGTTACTCTAACAGTGGCTTTGGCATGGGAATTGAGGGCTTGTGAAATTGTGGGTGCAGCCAAGGAAGAAGAAAAACCATGATTTAGGAAAGCTCTGTGCAGATATAAGGGACATTGGCAGTTAATTTCATCTAGACCTTAATTCTGCATATCTATTTATTTTGAGCCTTTTTAAGGCAGAGAAAATGCTGAAAAGGTTTCTAAAGCAGCCTGGTGTCTGCTTGCAGCATTTCTGATCAGGAGCAGTGTCACCTGTAAAGTTTTACAGGTGCATTACTTGCAAGGCAGAACGCAGAAGTGCGAGGTAACGATCTGGTGGACAGGCCACCTTGCAGTAAAACAAAAGCACCAAAAATCCTTGGGGAAAAGTCACCATCAATCCAGATCAGTGTGTGAAAGCTTTCTTTGGGACACACCAGCTCCTTAATGCCACAAGCTCTGGGGTCAGAGTGACGCCTGGGAGTTGTGAGAGCGCCAAGGACACCCTGGCACCTCAACTCGGGACACGCGCGGTCACTTCCAAACCTGCTCAGAGGTGTTCTTCAAGCGGATGAACTTCCCATCCACGTCTATCTCCTCGATGGACACGTTCCCCGTGGCAGAGGCAGAGTGGGAAATGGTCACGCTGCTGCTGGCTTCGGACTCCTCCACGTCGATCCTCTTCCTCTTGCCGCCGGCCGTGCGGACGCTGCGGCTGGACGAGGCGCGCGAGACGGTCACCCGGGAGGAGGGGCTGGGGGACAGCTTCAGCCTGGTGTGGGAAGGGGAGAAAACACACACACACATCACATCAGGGAAAAGGAGGCTCAGGGAGGGACCTCCTTGCTCTCCACAACTCGCTGGGAGGAGGGCGAAGTGATGTGAGGGTTGGGGTGCGCTCGCAGGGAATGCGGGACAGAGTGAGAGGGAACAGCTGGAGCTGGGACACATGGGATGGTGTGCACTGGGTATCAGGAGGAATTTCTTCACTGAAAAGGCAGTCAGGCTTTGCCCAGGGACATGGTGGAATCATCATCCAAACATCCAACATCCAYGTGTTGGAAACATGTGGATGTGGCWCTTGGGGACACTGGGGCACTTGGGTTTAGCGCTGACCACGGCAGCGCTGGGTCAACAGCTGGATTCAAATCTTTCCCAGCCTTAATGATTCCATGATTTAGTTTCACTTTTTCCACCTTTTTTTTAAATAAACTTCCTTCCATCTCCTGTTCTTTATACAGCGGCATAGCAAACAAAGCATGTTACATGAATAAGTGAAGGCTGAAGTACTGAAGAGGAGAATAAAATGTTGTCAAACAGCTGATTAATGCTCCTGGAGCACAGAATACTGATGGATTACTACATTGAGAGCATAAAAGCATTTCTGTGCATTTGTTGAAGACTACGAAGAAACAAAAACCCTAGGGAGACTTAAGCCACTGTGGGAAATTAATGCAAAAACACAGTGCCATAAAAGCTTTGGCTGCTCCATCCCCACAGTTGAGAGGAATCAGCAGAGAGCAGCTCAGAACACAGTGAAGAACAAAACTGCTCTACGTGACAGCTGTGACACAGGTGAGCTCTGAGGCCAGATGTGTAAAATGCAGCTGGCTGATGAGCTGGGCAATCACAATGGTTATGAGTTTATTAAAATTATTCTATACTTAGAGGAATTTGGATAACCATTACTTAACCCTGCAATTAATTTTGCAGAAGAATATTAAGCACAGCACCAAACAAGCATACAAATGACAATTCATTACTTCTTCTCTGCTGGACCTTAACAGAAAGGAAAGGAAAAGGGGAAAGGAAAAGGGGAAAGGAAAAGGGGAAAGGAAAAGGGGAAAGGAAAAGGGGAAAG
>JACDOX010000663.1:0-31303 GCA_014549065.1 Cardinalis cardinalis
GTGAGCTGAGCCGCAACGCGGGGACGGGGTTTTCTCAGTTTGTCATCTCTTTTGGAGCAGCAAGGGGTTTTATTGTTTAATATTGTTTAGGTTTTACTGTTTAATAAACAGGTTTTTTTTCCACCTTTCTCCAAGGAGGTATTTTTCTCCCGGACCAGTTGGGGGAAGGGGCCATTCGAATTTGCTTTACTACTGGAGCCCTTCTGGGAATCTCTCCCAAATTTGCTCTAAACCAGGACAGGTGCAAAACCTCACTGTCAGCTTCTGAGAAAGCTGAGATAAAAAAACAAAAGCCAAAATGGAAATTCAGGAAACCAGTTCATCTCATAAGCATTCCCTTTATCATGTATCACAAAATTAGCATCCAAGAAAATTTAATCCAAGTCAAAGTAATCCTATTTTTTTTTCCCTTGGGATACAAACGTATATAGCTGAATGAGATTAGGTGCAGCTACAGCAGTTTAGGTCTACTCTTGGTTAGTAATGTTTTGTGAAATATATACTCCCTTAAGATTGTTTTACGTTTGCGTMTATTTTTTGTAGGCTAGAACAATCACATAATAAAGTCCTAAACTGGGTATCTGTAAGGAGAAACTTGTGCTTTTTGTACCTTTGGAAAACATGAGAATTTGGAACCATTTCATTGAAATAAGAGGAAAGAAATGGAAATTGTAAAGAGAATTCACATAGTAATTTGCTGAATACTGCTCTTTAAGGTTTTGGTATATAAATTATGCATTGTGGGATAATGCACTTGTTGAATAAGTTAATGATTATGCATTTAAACATAGTCCAGTAAACAGAACAAGGGATGCTTAGGGAAAACACACAGTGAAGAAAACAATTACCTCTGTTGCCATAGCCATCTTGGTATTATCTGCCTTGATTATAGATACATAGTGTCTGTGCCAGTGACGGGATATACAGTTCTAATATATGGCTTATTCCTGCAGTTCCAAAACCTCTGTACTACCTCCAATTGTGGGATCTCGAAAGTCTAAAGGCAGTGTAAGTATCAAATTTTAAATTCAGCTAAATTCTGACAGATGGAAAATCCCTGTCCTTTGGGTCTTAATTAAATCTGAAGAGAAAAAAATTCACAACCACGTGGTGGCATGCTTATTAAAGCCTGATGAATCTGTAGCTATTTGCAGTGTCAATTAGACRGAAGACATCTGAGAAAATTGTTGTGCTAAGGGCTGCTTTGTTTTTGATAAAAGCTTCCATAGCAAAGATTAGCTGCTCCATTGAGGTCTTTCCTATAAACCTAGTCATTTGTATATATATTTATTTATTTAAATTATATACCTATGTAACCACTACATCCAGAGCTTGATCCTTCACTGCTTTGTATCCTGTTTAGCTATTTATATGTGTACAAAATGAGTCAGGGAACCATTAAGGTTGGAAAAGACTCCCAAGGTCATCCAGTTCAATCTCTGACCTATCACCACCATGTCAAGTAAACTGTAGCACCAAGTGCCACATCCGGTTGTTTCCTAAACCCTTTCAGGAATGGTGACTCCACCACTTCTCTGGGCAGCCTGTTCTATTGCTTAATCACTGTTTCAGTGAAGGAATTCTTCCTTATGTCCAACCTGAACCAACCTGGCATGTCTTGAGGCCCTTTCTTCTTGTCCTGTTGCTTGTTGACTGGGAGAAGAGCCTAACCCCACATTACTACAAGAAGAGTCCTCTGTGGATTTCATTTTAGTGCCAAAACAGAATATAAGTATCTGTTTTCACCAGTTCTCGACAAGTGCAGTTTGCTGTACAAGACAGCAGGGAATCAGACTCACAGTCTGTCATTATAATTGTGGTAGTTGATCATGTCCATTCATTCTTTACAAAACAAAACAAGTCTCTGGCGCCACTAAAAAGAAGTAAGCAATAAAACATTCAAGTTTCTGCTCACCTTCCACTGAATGTGTTACTGCCCTGTGAGGCTGTCATTCTCCTCCAGCTTCTCTTGACACAGAATAATGCCCAGGTCTCATTCACACAGACAGTGACTTATTAACCAGTCATATTAAGGTGTTATATCTTGAGGCTGTCCACACATATAGGTGAGAGATAGCTGCATATAATATGCATGCATGCATAGATTCATCTAGCCATTCTTTTCATTAAATGAAACATTATTTTCTTATAATAAATGTGTGATTTTTCTCTGTTCAAGCTGTTAAAGATTTAATTGGTGAGATCATACAGTAAGTTCATAAGATAGCTATCCTTATCTGGATAATTTAAGGTATCACTTAAATGTACTAATTGTAAATTATTATGGTTCTTTAACACCTGATACTAGTCCTTAATGAAATTTAAAAAAATAAGCTTTTTAATTTGCACCACTGATAATTATGTCCTCCTCTTTTTAGGGAAATGATGGGCAGTCTAAATCTACAATTGGATCTGGTGACCAGGGAGAAAACAGTTCCTCGCCTCAGCTTCCCAAAAGGAAAGACAAAAAAAGCCAGAATTCAGAGAATTCTGTGTCCAGACGACACTTTTCTAACCACTCTACAAAAGTAAAACAGACAGTAAAAGCTTCCACAGGAGTCCTTCAGGATAATGGTCAGTACTAAGATAAACACTGTTGTGGCAAAGTGGCTTTAGGTCTTCAGTTAAACCAATGAAATAGTAGAATAACATGCTTGAATAGTTATTGAATTGTCCATTTACTCTGGGAAACTGGAATTGCCAAAGTTCTTTCTGCTTAGGAAATGCACCTGTGCATCGCCACTGCAATCCTGGCTTCATTTACAGAGCACAAGAGGCAGTGTATGATTTTTAGTATAGCTTGGAAGTTAAGCTCATATGATTCTATCATTATGCTTTTGGTAAAGGAAAATAAATATATTTTCACCATTTTCCCACTTTTCTGCCCTGCAATAAGGTGAAGAAAAGAAGCTGGTGTTCTCAAAGGACCCCTTGCTGTCCCTGAAAATCCGTGATTACCTGCCTGGCTCTGTGTAAAAAAACAACTAGAGCCTGGGGGAGGAACACAGGCTGGTAGCTGGTAGCTAACTAATCCTGCAGCACAGCTGCTGGAGGCCCTTTCAGAATTTGCCCTTCTCTGTGCTGTAACAGCAGTGGCAGCAGTTTGCAAATTTAGGCAAAAACATCCTCTTTAAGAAACTGTTATCTCATAGTGTGATATTCCCTTTCCCCCCATTTCTTTAAAGAGCTAGAATATGTATAAAAATTATATATGTATGTTCGTACAGCCATATTTGATAGATTGAACATATATAGGGAAATATTTATGTCACTGTATGTAATGCTGTTGCTGCTCCACCTACTGACAGAATTGGATGGAGAGCCTCTAAGTTTATTGAAGAAGTGACTGCTTCTCACTTCAGCTTTTCTGTGTTTTGTGAGTCTTGTGTAACTAGGAGAAGCTGTTCAAGGCAGCTAGTCTAGTTTGAGCTCAAGTGTATTTTTGGAGAAGCTCTGTGATCCTCTACCTCCATATATAAAGACCTGTTAGTAAAAGTGGGAATGGGCAGTTGTAGACAGGTGTGGTTCAGTCTCTTCTCTGAGGTAAGGACAAAAGGAAATGGCCTCAAGTTGCACCAGGGGAGGCATAGTTTGGCTATTAGGAAAAATTCCTTCACAGAAAGGATTGTAAAACATTGAACCTGCTGTCCAGGGAAGTGGTGGAGTCACCATCCCTGGAAATATTCAAAAAAAGTATGGATATGGTACTCGAGGACAAGGTTTAATGGTGAACATGGTGGTACTGGGTTGAAAATTGGACTTGATGATCTTAAAGGTCTTTTCCAACCTTAATTATTCTATGATTCTAACTCTTGAGAAATTAAAGACTTTTCACTCACTTCTGACTCAGTCACTCAGTAGAGTGTGGAGTGGATAAAAGAAAAGGTCCTGCAATGACTCCAAATGGTCACTTCCTGCAAAGCTGTTGTCTTTTGTGCATTTTGTTCCGGTCACACCTCAAGAAGGTCATACCTGAAGCTCAGGCTAGGCACGCTGTAGGAGCTGTGAGCCGTGCTGCTGTGGGAGTATCCCTTGCCCAGCCAACCCTCATTGGCAAAGACTGCCCTTGACAGAAAGCCAGCATTGCAGAAGTCCACATTACACCATGGTCCTTGTAATTTATCTATCTCATATAATACAGAGGGAAACCTTTTATCCCATCCAGATGCATGAAGTGTAAAGTAGCTTTTCAACCAACCATCAGCACATTCCACCATCCTGTTTGCTTGGGGATAATAAGATTAATAATTTCAAAATAATATGAAAAATTCCTTCGATACACCCTCCTTTCTGTCCCACTGCTGTACCATCATGCTGGTCAGGTGTAATCCATCATCAATTTGTGTGTAATCTGGAACAGAAACACTGGAAAAGTAGTTATAGAGCCTGAAATAGTAGCTTTGGCATTAGCATACCTGCTTTTAGTGACAGCTAACAGTCCAGATACCAATTTCATTCCTGTCAGTACATGCTTAAAACCATTTGATGTTGAATAAATTTTCTCATTCTTTTCAGGCCACTTTTTGTGGGCCTAAATGATCAAATATTCCCATCAGGCAGTTGCCAAACTTCTCCTTTAAAGATATTRTATCCTAAAGTATTTTCTCCCTGTTCTGTGATTGCAAGAGCGTGTGAGGTCCGTTGTCTTTCCACAGGTAAACATAAACAGACTTTGGCAGTACAACATAAATTACTTTATTCATTAAATTCTGGTGYGTGGGCCCTATTTCTTTTAAAATTTATGTCTAATTTCTCAGCATCCATTGGGGTGTTTAGTGAAATTTGAGCTCCTCTATCAATCACGTATTTCAAAGGATGTTTTCTAGGCCTACTGGGAAGTAAATTGTTAGGCTACAATGCACCAGGTGATAAAGCCTAAAGTTCTCCCAGCACTTTGTTAGGTTTTTTCTTTCTCTTTTCCTCTCCTCAAATGGTTGCAGGTATGTTTTTTCTGGGAAAGCTTTTATTTTTTTCACGTCCCACTTGCACTCTTTTCACAAAGTGTTCTCTGGTTGTTGCCTGAGAGCTGCATGGGGAGTACCTAAAGCTACTGCCGTCCTCCACAGCTCATTTTGCTTTAGGAGTGTTTTCATCATCCTTCTGTCTCAGGCAGGGTGTGTTTAAAAGTCCTCACCTGGCACTCAGGAAGTTTCTGCACTTCAGTTTCTGGGCCCCTCTCAAAGGCCCAATTTTGTTCTCCAGGATGGGTTTCCCAGCCCATTTCCCTAGCGTGGTTTACTGTGTCATGAAAGAGTCTTGCCCAAGAGGAAAGGTCATCTTGGGGATTTTGTAACACTTCACTATGCATTACATCTCCTCTTTGTCTTGTCTTTGTCTTCTCTATTTGGTCTTGTCACCCTACTGAAAATATTTTTAATGTTATCAGGGCTTCTTTCAATTGAGGTCTTAACACACTAGGATCGACTTCTGTGGAGGTTGGGATGTATCCATTTAAGTGTCCATACATTGCCTTGTAACAGTGGTGAATATTTCATGGGATGACCACCTGGGTATGGAAGCTGGTCCTGCTCTTTCCATAGCCTCTGTTCCTCCTGCCCAGTATACAACCCTGCTGATAATTGAATGGGGTTGATTGATAGGCTCAGGTCCTAGGTTTAATAAGACTCCTGGCTCCCAGTATTTAGCCTTATAATAGCATTCAAAGACTACTGGGCTCTAGGTGGACATATTTTAACAGAATGTTCCTTACTATGATACAGTGAATAGTGGTCAAATTAAGGGGATGGTCTGTGCAAATTTCAGCATATGGAAGTAGTAAATTACATATTTTGGTCCTTTTCTCAGGTAGAAATTTAGGTTGTAGCAGAGAAAGGAAAGAGGTTGAAAGAAGATTTTATTAAGGCTCTGGGAGACCAAGCACACCTTTTAATGGAAATAAAATTAACAATATGCCAACCTTGCAATATTCAGGAAAATATAATTAAAATCAATGAAATAGTTATACTTGTGCCTTTTCCTATTAGAATGGTTATGTCTCTGTATGTAATATCTGTTTTATTAAGTTTAATTATATCAGTGGCAGTATCAATGAAAATGATGTCATGGAGTCAATATTTTACCATATGACCTCCTTTCTTTGCAGAATTTCTTAGTATTCTTATCTTCTCCTACTCCTTCTCATCTTCAGCCCTGAATTATCTGGCAAAATTATTTTCATCAGGAAAGGACATGAAAATTGAGAATTTTTGCAGTAAAATATCTCTCATGATTAATTTTTCCCCAGGAGGATTTTCCTAGATCCCCCAGTAACATCACAGGGAAAAGGAGCCTCCCTCTTCTCTTCTAGTTGGCAAAAATGGACAGACAGTCCATTTTTCATTGATCCGTACGTTCACTTCCATCCAGCAATATTCTACTTGCTGCTGAGACTTTCAACAAATGCTCAGTCTCGGACTCCCCTGGTTTTCATCCATATTTTTCCTGTATGTTTGCCACTTGCAAGGCATCCCAGGGAGTAGTTCTGACCATGGTTTTTTTCTGACCTCCTTGAGGTCCTTTGAACACTTCAGTCTTAATTATGGGTATAATTTTTAATTCTAGACCCGCTTCCTTTTTAGATGAGAACCTGGAGGTTCAGTCATTACATCAGTGACTTATTCTCCCTCATCAGCATTTTCATCAGGGTTTTCCCAAATACCACCACTTCAGTCCTCAGATGATACTAATAATTCTTGGATTTTTCTAACAGCTGGGGGATAGGTGAGTTTTAATGTCGGCTCTGATTTTTTCCCCCAAGGTTTTTTGCTTTCCTTTGGATTCTTTTAACTGTTGTTTTACCTTGTCATTTTGATACCATAAAGACAATTTTTCTTTCCTTTATTTACTATCTCAGATGCTTAGTTTGTTTCATAATTTGTTCTCTTTATTGCCATGCAGCCTTTAAGCGTAGCCTGCACAACTGTAGTGTGCTTAGTATTAAAATTATGGAAGTGTGTTGAGAGTTCAACAGAGCAAAGAATATTGGTTTGTTTTTTTTTTTTCCTTTTAAGCATTCATTACAAGTTAATGTGAATGCTGTGCTACAGCTGTGGAACAAGAATCTTTAATTTAGTTAAAAGGAAAGAAAGCCAACAGGAAAGAAAGCCAACAGGCAAACTGGACAAATCTTGTTAAAAAACAAAGAGCTGCTTCATTTTTAACAACAAAAAAAAAAACCTCCACTGAAGTTAATGTTTAAAGATACTGGGCCTCTGGGTTCCAGAATACAAATAAGTGGCCATGGCTTCCTCTGGCAGCGAGACATGCTGTGTGCATAGTTGTACTTATCCTGTGCCTGTATGCTTTGTTTGCATGTCTGCTGAGGACCTGTCATACTTCCCTTTGGGTTTGGAAGGACTTATGCTGCTGGGACGTTATGTTGGGATCCAAAGGACAGGCCAAGGGTACATTCCGTGTTTTGGGGACTGCTTCACCTGTTGTTTTCAGTACCTCTCTGTACACTGGAGAGCTGCACTAACATTCAGTGCAGCTTGAAAGGGCAGAATGCAGGCTGTTCAAGCTTCTCCTAATGTGTGTGCTTTTAGTGCTCTGAAAGTCTCTCTGTCAGCAGAGAATCTCCCTTGCTCTGTCCTGGTTTGTCACCTTGTCTCAGGGTGAGATAGACCCCCCGCAGTTGCTGTGTGACTATGGGGCTGCTGATGAAAATACCTTTAAAGCTGGTAAATCAGATTGGTTTGTTCTCTCAGCTGACAGTGAAATTAGAAATCTAGTTTAGACCAGGTGCTGAAGTATTGGATATATGAAGTAGGTATGTGATTGCTACCTTGCTGCCTTGAATCATGACATTTTCAGGTTCATTTTAGAAGGAAGGAGTCTTATTCTGAAATGGAGATTTACTCTTCATGAAGAACTAGAAGCAGCTCCAGGAACACAGTGATGGTGACTCCCAAGTACTGTTTTGATCAGTACAGCTCCACTGTCTATTCTGAAGGCTCATTATAGTTCCTAAATTGGCTTTGCAGTTTTATTCCAAAACAGTCCTTCAAACTCAAAGGCTTTGGATTGAGTAAGGGAAGCATTTGTCACTATCTTRGGAATTTTATTTAATTTTTATTATAGTTTTATTTTTTTCCTGATGGACAGTGAAAAAGACTTTTGGCATTTTAGCTGGCTACATTTGGCTGTCACTGGTAAGTGATTAGTTAATTTTAATCTGAAACCAATAAACTGCACAGTTAGTTTACACATGCATATTTTGGGGTGTATGGAAATAGATAAAAAGAAAATGTTCATAGTAGCAAATGTATCCCCCCCATATTCTTTGCTGACCTTTCCCATGCCAATTTAGCATTGCATGGATTCTTCTCTTGAGTGCTAGACTGTTTGAAAGTAATTGTTTCCTGGGTCTTAATACTTCTTCTGAAGAATTATGCACACAGTGTATTTAAGTCTTAACCTAATCTTCCAACTGAGTTTAGTTGGGCTAGCTGTGTATTTACTTTGAATTTATTTTTTTTGTACACTGAGAATTTCACCAGCATGCCATTTATATTACAACTGATCCATGTCATAATCCTCTTAAATCAAGATGATTAAGGAATTTCTTAGAGTTGAAAGCTCTTTGTGCAAGATTTACATTCACCACTTCTCAGGGCAAATTGAGTAGATTGTGAACTGATGCTTTGTGTTTGTAACCTGTGAGGAACAACATTAATGTTATGATCAGGCTTGCACTGCACTCATAGAAGACTTAATAACATTGAATATATTGTATGCAACAGTAATTGCAATTAGAAATGTGAGGTTTAGAGCTTAGACCAGTGCATCTGGTTCAGCAGAATTTTGGATTTTGAAAGTGACACCAAAGGTATATTTAATTATCAGCAGCTTATTTTGAGGTTTAAAAAAGAAAAAAAAAGACAGCAAACCACCAAAAAACCGCCAACCTATTAATTTTTTGGTCTGTGCCACATCCTGTAAAGAGTATGTGTAGGAAGTTGATCAGGAAAGAAGCAAATTCAGAAGTGTAGCAGAAAATTCTGGAGGGGAGAGCCCTCATTTAAAGCCTGTTCCATTCAAATGCAGTAAGGCCAACCCTTATTTATAAGAAAAGCTGCACAGAATCCGAGGTATTGCTGTCCTGCTCTGAATTGATTTCAGTAAAATTATGAACTTGCCAAAGAGTACAAACCTGGGCTGCTGAATATCCACTCTGCACTGTGAGCTGAACCTGTTGTCTGTATTTTCCTGCTGACAACTTTTAAGATTAAAAACCTATCTGCCATTAAAACACAGACTATATCATTCTGATATTGTCAAAGCAGAGGAAAAGACTGCTGAAGAAAGACAGAGGAGCTCATTTGCAGAGATTTTACAAGACCTCCTGGCTTATTCCTGGCATAATAGGAGACAAATCTGTATGAAGAAATGAGAACCCTTTTTGCTGTAGGTGTGTATTGTTACAGTGCTGGATCATGGTAGCCAGAGCATTCTAATGCCAGTGTGGAACTAAGATGATGATAARCCTTGCAGTCCCTTTAATCAAACACATGGGTTTCTTTGGGTTTGCTTTTAGGGAAGTGAATACTTCACAAAATGTTAAATAGGAAAATGCATACTTATCAGCAGGAAAGCATGCTGCTTAATATCTAGCAGGAGGGTGTAAAAGTTTGGAATGATGGGGCCAGGGCAGACATTTCGGGGCTTTTGCATTTGTTTAGTGACAGTTTGGCCCCTAGCGCACAATTATACTCAAGAGAAGGAATTTAAAAAAATGTGGCTGAATGAGTACTGGTTTCTTAATTTAAAAATGCAAATGGCCTTCCTTAATGATCTATAATTTAAATCAATTAATAAATTGGATGCTTAGAAACATGGAGAGTAAGTGGGATGAAGGGCCGAAACAGAGAGAGGGGAGAAAAAACCCTTGTATTATGACAATCAGTCCTTTATTTTTGTAGCTGTTGATGTATAAAGATGACTGAGCTATGGCAGCTTTTCCTTTGCTCCAGCATTACCATATTTCCTATCAGTAAGGGAGAGTGCTGTATACAAGGCGACCTCTAGAACCACCTTTTGCAGTTTCTGTTGAGGTAATCAGATGTTAGCATTCTCTAAAAGCATAAAATTATATTGCAGATTTAAAATTTTTGAAAGAGAGGAAGCAATTGCTGAAAAACTTGAGGCTGCAATAATATCAAGGGAAGAAAAATATGTACTTTTTAATATTCTCGACAGTTTCATATGTATACTGCTAGCAGGTTCTTTTCAATGCCATTGCATTTTGATGACAGGAGTCACAGGCATGAACACACATGCAGAACTGTCATGAAGGCAGTGGCTCTTTGTTGGAAATGGGTCTTGTTCAACAGAGATGTGTTTAAATTAAATAAACCCCAAAACACGCACAAAACAAGAATATAAAATTATGTTGTATGCAGGCATAAACAGATGTCCTCCTTTTTCCTCACAGCAAACTATTCAATTTTATGAGGTACTTTTTTATTTTTTACATTTTGTTTTTAATTTTGCTTACTGCTTTTATGATGCAGTCTCTGTTGTAAGTCACATTAATTTTTTTTATAGTCACATTAACTTCCTTCCTTACCTATAGGGCTTGCACATAGTAAATGCCTCAGATTTCCACAAAATATTCAGGGCAGATTATGATTACAATGACTTTTAAAATTTCTACTACTAAACTTCAATCAGTTGAAAATTTGAAATGCATTAATGTCTCTATAGTTTTGTAATTTTCGCTGCAATAAATGTTTCATAGTTAATGATGTTTAGGAAAGGAGCTTATTCCTGTGCTTAATTATTTTAAAAGTACAGATTTCTTATCAGCTAGTTTAATATATAATTTAATTGGTATTTAATAAAGTCATATAACCTTGTTTATTAAAGTGTGGAAAAACAATTCCAGCTGAAATACTGAATGGCATCAAACAGAAAATGATCTTTCCATTTTAGCCAGGACTTGATTGTTATACATGCGCTAATTTGTGGTTTCTTTCTCTACATGCTGAACTGAATGCACAATACACTGAACACTTCTGTGTTGAGACAACTACTAAAATGTGACCAGTGAAATGTTGCTAGTCAAAATCTTTTGGGCATTTATAAATTTGCTCTTGCTGGTAACTTACCTGTTCTGTACCTATCAGGAGATTAGGAGGTAAAAATCTAGAAAATAGCTGGAAAATTCTCCTGAATGGGCAGCAGAATCCCTTTCACACAGATGAATTCCCCAGGGCTGCAAAGCCGGCAGGAGCTGGCATGGGTAAGGGCCAGGACAGAGTAGGTAACTCTCAAAATGAAGATCTTTGACTTTTAAGAGTCATTGTGCAAGTCATTAGGAAGTCTTAAAATTGTCTTAAATTGAATCTTATATTGAATGAATTTGTTTTATCAGTCCATTTGCAACAAAGAGCTGAAAAGCTCTGCAGGAATACAGTAGTACCTTCTATCTTTGGTGAAAGCAGCTGAGTACTGAGCTGCTTGCTTTGAGATAGACCTTGGGCAAGTACAAAATCAGAAACCTCACCCCTTGTTTACCAGTCATTATCCTTTCCAAGGTTCTCATCTAAACCTGACCACAGTGCCTTTTTTCTCACCCATAGCCTCTGGACCTGATTACCAAAGACTAAGTGTAGTGGTAACATCGTGCTCCTGCCTTTTTCAGCTGGAAATTCTCTTGTTCTTACTGTTTTGTGGCTTCCTTGCTCCTAGCTGTAGAGGTTGGCCATAAAGTAGGTGCCAGTGTTTCAACATCATTTCCAGCTATCATTTCAATTTACTTGAGGCAGGTTGAGTTGGTCCATGGCTTTTTTGAGGCAGTAGTTACCTTTCCTTGGCAGGGCTGTTACCAGGCTCCAAATGTTCCCTTTCCTGGTAATCCTGACAAAACTTCAAGGAGTTCCAAGCTTTAAGCCATCTGAATCCTCCTAAGATTTCATCACTCTTTCTCCCTGTGGGATTATGGAGCTGGAGAAGTGGGAGAGAGCACAACTCTTGAAGATACTCCATAGGAAAGCACTTACGGTTGCAGTTTTTGTTCATCTCTTTAGTGTGAAACTAAAAAATCCTGTAAGAACTTTGTCCACTCTCCAGAGTCTTAATAATTATTGCTTGTTGAAAAAATAAATATGAACAAAAAATACTTGCCTGAAAACAAGCAGCATTTTTTCATTGCTGGTTTTTTTTGGCTGCACTTCTGTGTGTGTAGTAACATTGGAACATAGACATTCAATTGCTGGTAGGTAGTAATCCAGCATTCCTCTTTGCAGGCTTTCCTGAAGGAAGATTCTTTTAGGAAGCTTAAATTGGCTTGGATACGTGCTGACTTGTTTTTTTTCCCYATTCATTCTTTCAAGCTTCTACTCTTCTACTCCCTAAAAGCCATTTTTCTGCCTTCCAGTCAGGGTATTGGACCCCATTGCTTCCTTTTTTCTCACTAGTATTTCCTGATCTTTCTATTTGCTCTTATACAGTTCCTCATTCCACATATTTTTTCTAACACCACTGTGCCTTCATCTCCCCTCAGTGTCTCTATCTTCCAGCCTCTGTATATTCTCTCTCCACCTGGCTGCTCCTTTTGAATGATCTGTTCTTTGCCCTTCTGCAGATTCTTCTTCCCCCTTTTTACCTAAATTGCTGAACATGACCCTGCTTTAAGATAATCAGAAATAACAGGAGATGATGTGATTACCTAACTCTCTCTGTTCAGGGTATAAAAAATAGTGCTGATTTTTGGCTCAAGGTAGTCTATGATCACACAGTGACTGGAAAAACTTGAAAAACTCCAGTGTCTTCTTTTTGTCTGGATACCATGGAAAAATGTCCTCACAGAAGATCACGAAACTTTCAGTAATATTTTGCTTGGCCTCTTGACAGAAGCTGCACGTGCTGTGGCATGGAGAACCGAGAACCTAACTGAAATAAATCCTCTGTTTATACTTACCCGCAATGCTGTGGGGAGACACACCTTCCTTTCTTACCCCCTTTCAGAGCTCTTCTGCCCCAGTGTTGCCATGGCCCTGTCTGTGGTCATTTTTCAGGYAGTTTGAGGCACAAGAAAATCAGAACTGACTCATAAAAGAGGAGCATGTTTAATCTACAATTTTGTATGAACTGTTTGGAGTAGTCATACATGTCTCATTTAATGGAAGTGCTGGAATTTTTCTTTATGGCAGGGTACACCACATATTTCTGCTTCAACAGAGATTGCAATAGAAGCCCATAACAATACAGGATGAAGACTTGCAAAAATGGTTCTTCATGTAATTTATGGCATTTTCTAAAAAGCTCTTTTGTTTTTTCTCCCTTAGAGACATGTGAAGAAACTGACTAATGATTCAGACACAGAGATGTGAAATATTGCATCAATAAGATTTTTTCATACTTTTTTTTCCTAAACGAAAAAGCATTATCTGTAAAATATGAGGCAGAGTTACCCAACTGAAAACATTTCCTTGGAAGTAACTCAGAGCACTGATAATTGTGATTAATGTGGCCTGCAAACTCCTGTTGACAAGATCTTGACACAGAATCAAACAAACAAGAAATGTGTTGGCCTTTCACTCAGCTTCCATCCCCCAGATATTTGTAACTTCACATGCAGAAAGTGTAAATACTTCTGTCTGTAGAGTAGCAATGCTAATAATGTTAACATTTTAAGCTATTTTCATAATGCTCCATTTATTCAAATTAATTTTATGTAAATTATTTTGCAATTTTTGTATTTCTTTTCAGTTTTTGTAACAAAAGACAACAGTGTGTGCCTAATGTAAGACTAATTGCAATCCTTGCCATTTCCTTTGGAATTTTTTGTTCAAGTATTACAACTTCCCCATTTTTTTCTTCATCTGTTTTGGCACATTTCAGACCTAAGTGTTTTAATTCCTTCTCTGACTGTACACATATTTTGGACATCTGTCCTCCATTCTCTTATGTTTGTGCAGAGGTAAAGAATTAATTTCCCTTTTGTTGTAAATGTTCTATTTTCCTTAAATAATATTTTCAGTCTGTGGAACAACAGGAGTGCTCTTTCTCTTGAGAATGCTTTCTGTGCAAGACAATGAACAGTGGTATCCTCGAGAGATGCTGCAGTGTTGGGCAGAGTTCTTTTCAACTAATATATTTTCATTTCTGACCAGCTTTCTGAGCAAACACCTGCTAGAAAGTGCTTGGAGGAAATTCCATGGAGATTTTGGATTTTGCTTATTGAAATCCTGCTGTTACTGCCTTTTTGGGCACTCTCTTTTAAATGAGAAATATGATTCCTTACTGAAACTTACAGTCTTCTTTCCTTTCTCCTGCTCCCTCCTGGTTCCATGAGTAAGTTTTTTCAAAATACTGTGTTAGTCTGTCTCCTTGGGTTGTTCAGCATAGCCCTGAGCCTGATCTGCTCTTCTAAGAAGAGGTGCTTTAAAATTGAGAATCCTCAGCTCTTGAGTGGATTTGGCCTCCAGGGCTAACTCATGTTTCTCTCCCTTGTACTCATTTTGCCCTGGAGAAAAAGCCTGATGAAAATTGCCCCTGCACCCAAATCCTTTTTACCTCTAGAGGCCAGACAGTCCCCATTTTGGTTGAAAGACCTGGGGACCTTGAAGGCAAAGGTGTTATTACAGAGCCTAAATGGAAGGATAGTAATATTAAATACCGTTCTTTCAGACACTGAGTTGACTTTCTGTAGTTCAGTGAGCCAAGGAATCTAGGGCAAGGTTATTTTCTTACATACTTAAGGGAAAGCCTTGAAATAGGAGTGTCTTCTTGGTGGCTTTTAGGGAACACATCGCGTTTCCCTCTCAGAATATGTTGGAAATCTATAACTCAAGTGCCTGTGATGAGAGACAGCAATGATAATACCAGGTAAGAGAAACAGAACATTCTGTCTCTTAGAGAGCTCAGAAAAATGGGAAATGTGAAGTGCATTGATTCTTTGAAAAAGTACAAGTAGCATCTGTTCAGATGCATTTTTTTGTTATTCTCAGTCACTCCATGTTTTTATTGCTGATTTTGTCAAAAAAACCCAAACAAGTCTTATGTCAAAGGGGATTTGTAATGAGATATATACAGGTAGATTGTCCAAGATTTATCATACTGCTATCAAGTATTGAATGTCCTTTGTTGGTTTCAATGGAATATCCATGCACATGCATTGTATTTAGTAAATCCCAAGAAAAAGGAAACTAAAAAAGAAAATTATTATTTTCATGTGAAGTACAAAAATGAAGTCTTGAAAACCATGTGTGAATTTTTTAGGATAAGAGTCCAAGCAATGATGCTAAGACCCCTCTGGTATTTCCAACAGGGATACTTTCAGAGAATGAGTAGTAGTATGGATCTTTTGGTAGGGTGGGGAGGTTCCAGCAGGGCTGATGCCTGGGTAAGCAAGCTGCTCTGTCCATCAGGAAGTCTTTCTCCTAAGATGCGCCCAGCAGTAGCACTTTGGAATTTCATTGTGATGTGCCATAGAAACCCCCATTTTTGCCTCTTCATTTCTGGGAGAATGGCCTTCATTTCTGGTCCTCTGGGCAGTGGCTGTCAGGCTACTGTCCAAGGCCATCTGGCACCTCCCCTCCAGTCAGTCATTTGCAGCAGTATGGTGCCTCAGAATTTGCTCCCAGGGCAAACCCTTCCCTTGGCTCTCATAGTGATGAAAAAGTAACTGGAAAACTACTGGACTAGTCAGTGCTGACTTTTTACGTGGATGGACTCTGGATTTCTCTAGGTCTTGGGGTTTTATTAATTATTTTTCCACCTAAGTGGCTCTGTGCTACACTAAAGCTGTTCATTTAGCAGCGGCAATGCAGATCAATTTGCATGGTCAGTTGACATTAGCAAGTTCAGATCCTTTCATGAAGAACTAGGAGGCAGTCAGAAACAATGGAAATACTTTCTTACTGTAGTTACATATTATATTAGATATGGACATATCTTCATCTTTCCTAGATCAGTGGAGTGAGATGATTTGGAGTAACTAGTGCCTTTAATTTCTGGGCTGTTTTCAGTTCAGGGGAAAATACAAAGGATTGTGCACCACTTGGAAATTGTTTTCTGTATGTACCTATATTCACTTTCCTAATTAGCTGATGTCACAAGACTTGTGCTGGAAACTTCAAAGACCCCTAGTTACTTCTTATACTCAGGGAAAAGAAATTACTTAAACTAAATGGTGTAAAATCTCTGCAAAATGTAACTGTTAATCCTTGTTTTCCAGGAGTACGTGCTTTTTAATGCGGATGTGGAGTTTCAGCCACAGCTCCACATGCATGTGCCCAGAGTTGAGGAGCAGAGCTAATCCAACTGTTTCTCTTAATCTTTTAACCCTAATCGGATTCTGCATGTTTGTTTTTGATTCAGAGATTGAAATTTTTGATAGATGTACGTTATAATACTCATTACTAAAGGATACTATAATTGGCTGTAAAAACAGAAATATTATGTTGTTGGTGTTGTAATGTACCTAGTTCGGATTCACTCTGGACCTTTGCCCAGAGTGAAGGAACTTCAGATCCAGGACTTTGTTCAGTTCCCTTTCCCTTTGCCTTTTCTCCCCCCTTCCCCAAGTGATGTAGTATGTATTTGTTGTTAAAAGGAAAGAAAAACCAATTGACAGCAATGGGAGACTGAAGACTTGAAAGAACTGTATGGGGAATGATGGGTCAGCTCAGAAAGCTGTTCTCAGAAGCAAAATTGAATGTTGTGCAGTTCAGTAGCTGAGCCACACTGTGTCACTATTGGACTTCACTTCCTTCCACTCTATCTTTTCCCATTATAGGTGAAGATATTTACGAAGCCAGAGAAGAGGGGTCTGAAATGTGGGGGGCAGTTGAAGTACAAGAAGATGAAGATACTCTTGTGGAAGTTCCACTGGACCAGGTAGTGATCAAGCTTTAAATAAATGGCTTTTTTTTTTTTTTTTTTAAGATTACAGATTGTGTGTTGTTTCTCTTTTCTTTCCTCAATTTCTTTCAAGTGTATAGTGTAATTCTGTGGGGATGACTGTAAGCTCAACAATACTGCTTCTTTTATGGCAGTTTTAGCAAATCTCCCTTTCTGTGTTAATATGTTAAATGTCAGTTACCTTTTCATCAGCTTCAGAACTGCTCTGAGAGCTCTTACAGAGCCTTAGAGAATCAGGACTTATTTGGTACATCCTACCAAATAAGTTCACCTGAACTGCAGTCTCTTTATACTGGTAGAGCAGTATTCCTCCAGTCCTGGACCACAACAGGTGCAGATTTGTCTGATTTTTTTAAAGCTGACAGCACTTTGTTCTGTTGGAGCAACATGGTGCTTTGTTGGCCAATTTTTTAATTCTAAGATTTATATGCAATAAATAGGTCTTGATAACTAAATATAATATTATATCTCCCTTTTTGTACTTTGATTTACACTCTTGTGGACTGAAATAATACAAGGACTAGGTAAATTGAACCTAACAGTAACAGCAGTTACTGTCCTTTATCTTGCTTTCAGACTTCTGTATTTGTAGGAGAAATTCGAAGAAGTGTGGTAAGTATGGGGAGGAAAATATCATTAATCAGGGTGGAGAATGGATTTGTGGGCTAAAAGGAAGGTGAAAAACCAGCAGGTTTGGTGAGATTTAAAAGGTCAGCTGGTTGGGATTTAACTGGCACCTATTTTCAGATGGTGGTCCTCATGGTTTGATACTGGATCTGAGACATTATAATATGTTCATGGGACACACAGATAATGGCATAGGACACAGCCTTATTCAGGCCCAGCTGTTGTTATCAGGTGAATGCAGGGCTGTCTTTCCGAGCAATCTCAACAGCTTGAGGGAATAGGATGACTTGAGCCTCATGAAGTTCCACAAGAAAGAGAGGTACAAAGTTGGGCACCTGTAGTGCAGTTAACTCTCAGTGCAGTCTGGAGACAGGTGGGCTAGAAAGGAGCTGCAGAAAGGCTGTGCAGCTCCTGTGGTTGGCAAGTTGAGTTGGTGGTGCTCCCTGTGCGGATGAGGTAGACTGTGCAGGCTGGATAATCAGGTGACCTTGATGAAAGATAATCATCAAGGTCATTGATTATCTTTCTTGACTCAGCAACCTCAGAGATGCCAAGTCAAGAAAGATAATCAGTGATGTTGATGTGCACAGCCAGCACATCAAAGTCACTGATTATCWTTCTTGACTCGCCATCTCTGAGGTTGCATCTAGAGTATTTCTCCAGCTTTGAGTCCTTCTCAGCAGAAGAGAGATATTTAGAAGATATTTTGGAGAGATATTTAGGAGGAAGTTCAGCACAGTAACAAACAAAAAAGTTCATGGGCTAGAACTTATAACACTATTTAATTGCTTACTAAATAGTGCTTACTATTTAGTTGGCTGATTTTTTTTCAGTTTATTTGTATTATGTAAAAAATACTAGACATATATACCTGTAGCTTGTATTCTGCTTTTTAACACAATACCTGAGGGTAAATAGATGTTGTATGACCTTATTCGCCACTTTGAAGACTGACAACTTACTATCTAAAAAAAATACAGATTTTATCTTAGGCTCTTGTTGCTAAGAAGGATCATTCTCGTTATTTATTCACTTAAATGGGAAGGAATGTTGCTCAGCTCTTTTATAGGCATTGTTCTTGAAAACCCGTGAATCAGGTGATAGAGGCAACAAGAACAAGACTGTCTTGGTCCCTGATAGAAGGAATGCTACAGCTGTGTCTTCTCACAGCACATACCTGCCCCAGCCTCAGAGTCTTATATGGTGAACACCATAGGGCTCATCACCCCTGTTAATTGTGGTTGTCCTGGTGAGGTGTAGTGATAATTAGGATGTGTTGTGTTATATTGATAGCAGTGACATTGGGGAAGAACTGCCAGCTGTTGTCTTAGTCTTTGTTTCTTATGACGTCCTGAAGCACATCCTACTCTGGTCTTGACAGTGTAATAATCAAATTCAGAAATTATTAGCCTGTTTATTGGCCTCTGGAGGTGTGTAAAGAATTCCTCTGGGTAGTGTAGAACATTTGGCTGTGTAAATTGGGTTGTCAGGCCTTAGTTTTTAGGCTGACTGCAATTCATATGAAATCTAGCCCTGGAACCAGCTGCCTTACTTCTCCACAGAGGTCCTACAGCACAGGCAGTAGCTCTGTGTGTCTCCTCAGTTTGCCTCTGCCTGGGGATGGTGACCATCCCTAGGGAGGGGAAAAACTCTCTACTGCCACTTCTCTGTTTGGCAGTGGAACTGTTCACATAGCTGCCAGTGAGCATCAGATGTGCTGACAAGCTTGCAATGCTAGGAACTTGCTGAATACCTCTAAGCTCATGTACCAAGGTCCATTCATCGTGTTCAGATGGAAATATTTTTCTACCAACAGATTTTGCTATCTGGACAAGGAACTGCAAGCAGTTATATTCGATGGGGAAAAAGTATTAAAAAATCAGTCATGCACACTACAAATAATCGGATTTTCATGTTTCCATAAAAGCCAAGCAAAGCACCAAAATTTATTGCAAAACAAGCCATGGTTTATATATAATGTTAAAACTTCATGTATAGTTTCATTGGCAATCTCACAAGAAGCCAAGCCTTCTGAGTATCACGGAGTACTTTTTATTCCCAGATAACTAAGGTCACTCTAACCTTAGAAGCATTTAGCATTTTGCATGTTCAGGTTCATATTAATGACCATTTAAAATAATTTTAAATTCTGTCATGTAAAGCTTTTTAGCTTTTTCTTATCTCCACTGCCATGTCTGTTATTGCTAGAAATACGGGAAAGGACAGCCCGCCAGGGCTTGACTATCTTCCATAATGCATAAATATTTACATGGCAGCTTTCACTAGAATGCTGACACTTCTGATAGGCTATCATTTCCATCAGCCACATAAATGAGGTGGTGAAGATAGAGCTTAATATTTTTTTTCTTTTTATGCACCTTCTCTGTCTTGCTGTTTGAAATACACAGTTGAACAAATGCCAGATTAGCCATTAAACAAACCTAGTGTTATACTGGCTAGACTCTCACTTATGTCCTGTTCTGTAAAATGCTGTCTGCCAGCTGAAAACACATTAAAAGAACAGGGTTTGCTTTACTCCGGACTAGCTGACAGTTGTAATTGAGCATCAAGGAAGAAAAAATGAATATTTTGCCTTAAACCAAACCAGACCTTTCTGTTCTATATTCTTTACCAAGATTTCATCTCCCAAATACAAAATGATTAGTTTCTTCTTTTGACATGCAGGCTTACTCCAAGTTGGTTATTTGCATCACTGTGTCAACATTCATGGGGACTGATGACAGACTATGAAATCAGTTGTGCAAATAGCAAGGGAACAAGGTGGTTCTTGACAGGCAGGCAGCAAAACAATAGTAGTTTCTTATTGGAGATAGTAATTAAGTGTGTTACTGTGAATTTGCTGGTAATAATGCAAATATATTCAAAGTAACTTTGAGAGAAAAATTTCTAACTTTTAAAGCTTTCAGAAAAGCCTACTCTTTTTCTTTCACTCTCTGTAAGTTCTAAAATACAAAAGCAGCAGTTTCTAGTGATAATACTGAAATAACACTGCAAGTTTGCACTTGCAGTGCAAAACAGCTTATCCATTTCCATAAGCATGGTTGTTCTTCTCTCATGCTGAGCCCTTGGGAGGTGGAGTAAGCAGGAGAGTTATGAGACCTGAAGTTACCCAGTGCATGACCCCATAAGCAATTCAAGCATGTTGTTGTGCCAGCCTGCTTTGCCATGGGGTATATGATACTGGCTATTAAGATGTGATGTAGAAAGAAACTCCATTTGGGTTTTGGTTTGTTCTTTGGGTTATTTTCCCCCTCCAGATTCATCATCCCCATCTGCTTCTCTCCTTCTGTGTTTATTTGTAAAAATTACTTGGTGATAAATTTATATAACAGGCACTGGTTTGGAGTTTTTCTGTAGATGTTCACATTCTTGGTTCTTTCATTATCCATTTGCTTTCCAATTTTAGAGACATGTCCACTGATTAATGCAGTGCTCCACTCATTATTTCTCATTTCCTGGGCTTTGATGTGATGTGAGATTGTGTATCCCTCCTAGGTGAGCTGAAGCTGGAGTATATCATCAGTAGCAGAAAATTTTCACCTTTCATTTGCAGTTTTCATTATGGAGTACACATTTTGCTTTAGAGACCCAAGATTCACCTCAGTGAGCAGAATAAAATGTTTATTTTCCCCATGGCCAAAGGCAAAATGTTAAAGTTTATGTTGATTAAACATTACAACAGGCTGACTGCTTGAAGAGAAATTCTTTGATTAAAAAGGCTACAACTTTTCAYGAGGAAACATTTTGCACTACATCAGTAAGGATTTCAAAATGGCATTTGGAAAGAACACATGCAGAACTTCTTATGCTCAAATTTCGCTACAAATGATGCAGCTGTAATTTAAGCCTTATGAATTTTGAGTGCTGACAAGCCAGCAGATAATATTTTCCACAGCATGTTCTTCCTTCAGCTCCACTGATTTACACTTAATGTTGTTATTGTTTGTCTGTGTGAGATAGGGAAACTTACTCTGATTGGTTCCTTGCAGTTCAGAACGAGAAGGGAGATTTTKTCCTTGGTTTCTGTGGTGCCTTGAGAAGGCTGACCTAGAACAGAGGCTAGACAGAGTTAAAGTAGGTATTTATTAAAAGGTCTTGATGGATACACCTTGGGCAGTACAAGAGCACCTTCTCAAGGCATCATCTGCATTGGGTAACTGTGATTTATGAAGTTGTAGTAGCAATGCCTGACATTGTCTTTAGAGGCCTGTGTGACCAACAGTTGAAGGGCCTTCACTTCTTCTCAGTGAAGCCTGGGAATGTAAATCTCTTGTAAAACTAGTTTTGATGCCACTTTGAAAAAACGTTTCCTCTGTGTAACCCTGTTTTCAAACATTTCAGCAATCCTAGAGCTGGCAGTTTCTTAAATTGCATAACTTACTTGCTTTAATTTGTATTTTTGCAGTCTCAGTAGGACATTTTAAAAAATGTTTAACAATTTTCGTATTATCTGCAGGTATGCTCAGCAGATCATACTATATTATAGGAAGTGAAGTTTAGGCAAATTTTATTGAAAAATTTGCATGCAAAATATTGTGGGGAAAAAGAAACTTAAGTGTCACCGAAGGAGATGGAAAAAAGTATTTTTGACTTAGTAACATATTAGAAAATATTTTTCTAATTTTATTATAAGATCATAAAAATCTTTGAATGGTTTGGATGAAAAGGACCTTAAAAATCATCTAATTTTAACCCCTGTACCACAGGGAGGGACACTTTTCACTAGACCAGGTTGCTCAGGGCCTCATTATCCCAAGGATGGGGCATCCACAGCTTCTCTGGGCAACCTGTTCCAGTTTGTCACCACCCTCACAGAAAAGAACTTCTTCCTAATAGCCAGTACAGCCCTGGCTTCTGTCAGTTTGAAGTCATTCCCCTTTGTCCTGTCACTACATGCCCTAGTAAAAAGATCCTATCCAGATTTCACAGAGGCCCCCTTCAGGCCCTGGGAGGTGCTGTGAGGTGTCTCTGCAGCCTTCTCTTCTCCAGACTGAACCCCCCCCAACCTTCTGAGCCTGTCTTCATAGGAGAGGTCTATGTCCCTCTTATGCTGGGGGCCCCAGAGGGCAGTGCTCAAAGATGCTGGCTTCTCTATCATGGCTGCATTATGAGTAAGGAATGAAGTATGCTTCCAGTTAGTAGACAATGAAACCAATGAAGGGAGTTTGAAAAGCTGGTTGTTTTTTTTTCTAGACCTCAAATTCTTTAGTTTCCATTCATTCTAGTTGGACTTCTGGGTGCTGTGACGTTGTGAAAAATTAGACTCTGGATTCACGTGCTGTATGTGTTGTAAAAAAAAGTAATGGCACTCATCTCATGAAAAAGTTGGAGTTTAAATGTTGTGGGGATAAAGACTTTTTGCCTTCAGGAACAGTGCATTTTGTGCAAATGTAGGAACTATGTGGGAAGTGTCAGACAGTTGAACCTTAACTATTCATTTGCTTGTTTTCAAGAGCCTGGGTTTTGTAAATGATGTGGAAGAGAAGAGTGCTGCTGTCACTTAGCAACACTTTCTGGTTCAGGAACAAAATGTTTCGCTGTTGGAATCTATGCAGTGCTGCTACAAAACATTCCTGAGTAGGAGCAGGGGAGCTCTGTTCTGGAGAGCTTTGGTGCAATTGAAGTCAAGTGTTCCAGTTGCTGCATTTGTGAGATGTATTCATGCTGCTCTTCATGACCATTAAGATTTTTGTTGTCTACCTCATTGCTTGTCTGCTGTGACCATTAGCCAAGTAAACATTTCCAAACTACTTCAATAATGCAAAATTATGTTTTATATTAATGGTACAAAATAATTTCTGCGTTAAATGATTTTTTCATACTGCACTTTTCAGTATCATTCATGTACAAACCTGCTGAGAGGTTTGCATTAGCATCCCTAGAGGAAAAGAAGCCAAATGCTTCAATGTCTGAAGATTTCCTGACTTACTGCTTTTGAGTGATGATGGCATTTGGTAATGTACCTCTTAATGAATGATAGCATGATGAGTGTAATTAGAATACGTCTTTCTTTTTTAAACACTCTGTTTTTGCTGAGATTAAAAATACTGTCAAGCAATTCTTGAATGCAAAATGAAATTGGCTCTGTTTCTCATCAACCTGTTAGTTAAGTCAGAAGGTTTCCAGAAGGTGAACTGTGTCTGTATTTCCAGCAAGAAGCTGAGAACTGCTTCAGTTTTTCTGCATGCCTTTGGTTGAATATGCTTTTCAATGTACATATACAAGTCTTTTGTCAGTGAAACTTTTTATTGCTAGTCCATGACAAGAACTCTTCTCACATTCACACGGGTATGGTTTAAAAACTAGTTATTTTAAGTAATGTGCTTTCAAGCATGAAACTGCAAAAGCATCACCTTTGCTTAAAAGATGAAGGCATCGATGCAAAAAAGAAGGTTTCTTCCTATTTTCTTTCAACCATTCAAAAGGCAAAATTACAAGTCTTTTTATTATTAGTTCTGGCTATAGGAGGAATGGGGATAATCTACCACAGTGACTGGAGAAGCTCCCTGGTTCTAGAACTCACTTGATTGTGAAAATTACCTTAAGGAATAGGAATTCTTCTCCAAGTTCAAGTTTTGCTGTTGTTTTTTGAGGTGTGTAGACGGGACTAAACTAATGCAAGAACATTTATTCTGTAGTTCATTACAGTATCCATGTCCAGTTACACTGGGCTACAACTGGCTGGTTGCTTCCAACATGAATTTTTGATGTGCCTTTTGTTCTCTGTTATAATTCTCGATTTCCTTATGATAACTGTGTTACATGGAAGTGATAGAGGCACTCAGGCCTGGAGATATATCCAGAGCTGTTTCACTGGATTTGAGATGCCCTGAGCTTTTATAGGAACCTCAGATGTGAGGGACAGCTTCCTGTGAGCCAACACAATGGGCAAAGGCTGAACTCTTGACTTCTCAGCAACAAGAAGAGCAGTACCACATCTGTCTTGGCTATCCATCTAATTCATTCCATACAGGAAGTTCTGACTGAGAATATTTTGATTATTTAAAAGGTAACTGATGAAAAGCTAAAAACGAAGACTGGAAATGTCACTGCTTCCTCATCAGTATACAAGGTTGTTGCTGACTTGAGTCTGATAATTTCTGCAAGGATAGGTAGGTCTCTTTCAGCATACCTGTTTTGCTTTCAGTGTGCCCATCCTGGTTTATTCTGACTGAGGGAGCACAGTTTGTGGTAATTCTGGTGCATATATAATAGGCAATTTGTGCAGTCGTAGGTGGAGGTATGGCTGGACTGCATCAAATTCAATGAAAAGGTTTCCAGTGACTCCAGGGAACTTTAAATTACACCCTGACCCACCAAGTACTTTAATGTAGGCTTTAGTTCAGTATTTCAGGATCACTGCTATTACTGAAACTGTTCAAGAAGGTAAAGTTAAGCATGTACAGCATTTACAGGCTTTGCACTATTAAGACCTCTGGTTTTCTCCCCTGCATGTATATATGCAGATAAATATTCTCTTTCTCTAAATATGAAAAATCCAAAATTTTCTAAGTATACCTCTTTCTCAGTGAAGAAAGTTTACTTAAAATAGAGAATGATAATTTATGCATAGTGAGTAGGTCAGTAAAATCTCAGTAGAAAGTATCACACTTTTTTAATGTAAATAGCAATGTACTATTTGGTGGGTGATTTTGGCCTTCAGTTTCCTCCCTATAGTCCTGTCTTCGGTCTGCTATGGAGTCTGAAATGCACAGTCAGTGCATTTGAAAGGCTAGCTTTGACTCTGCATGCAGAGGGAACTGTACTACATTTCAGATTACCTTGTGAAAAGTAATGAATACTCTTGTATAACTACACAATCACCTTCTGAAAAGTAATGAATCAATGTTGATTTTTAACTTGTTTGAAATGTCCATTCTTATGTAGTGTAGCTTGAAAGGAGAATAAATGAAGAATGTCTTTTGCTTTCCAATTATTAGCTGAAAACACGGCTTTTTATTTTTGTCTGTAATAATAATGGCATTGTAGTAATATACTCAGCTATCTTGAAATTTTCAGTTACTATAAAAGCATTATACTTGCACTGATGGGAGTTGTTCTACTCATCTTTTTCTCTACTATTATTTTTCCTGTAATTTAGCTTGATTGATCAAGTTAAATTAGTTGGAATTGGAATGTTATTTCATGCCAGTACTATTCTCTGCGAGCATTCAGTGAGTTTCTGGGCACAGAAATGCTGTGTTTATATTCTGTGTTGCTCAGATTTAACTCTTCAAAAATTTGTATCCGCATCTATTTTAGACAGATAAGGTCAAATGAATCTAGCTAGCATAGCACTTTAGGAAATCACTGTCCCTCTAATGTCCATTGTGCTTCCATGCCAAAGACTGCTTCCACAGCAGTGAAGCCAGTTACAGCATTGGGATGCATATGTTTACACCATGGCATGAGGCCTACACACTTCCTTCTGCAGTCCAGAACAAGCCACCATACTAAATCCATGCAGGCAAGAGCATACATTCACTTCTGCTTGTACCCACTACCAAAAAGATGGAGTTGTAAAGTCTTGGATGGCTACAACAGTTAACAGAAAAAGAATGTGTTGACTTTTTCATCCTCTCTTCATTTAGTGTGTGTAATGTCATGGCAAGCAGGTGTCATTAAGTAAAACCAAACACATTTTTAGTTAGTGGTGTCTGGTGCGTGTAATTTGTCCCACCTTCCCCTGTTTCTGGTCAGAATTCAGAGCTGCTAATTTCCTTAGCAGAATGAAAGAAAATTAGTAGGTAACATGTCTAAGAGTAGCAGGTAACTTCTGAGAATTTATGGATCTACAGATTCTTTGCTATTTTTATGTGCTGCAAGTTACGAAGGTTGAATCAAGTTTGCTTTGGATGGTGCTTCTTTGAAGGTTTCTGTAAAGACTTGGCTTGTTAAAGTTTTATTTTAGTCTAATAAAGCCAGTTTGATGTTACTAGATGAAAGTGGGTCAGAAAGGCTTGAATAAAAAACACATAGAAATGACTGTACTTCAAAAATCACTTATGGAACCACTATTTACCTGTTTGTGTACCCACGTAGTATTCCTGATAATTCCATATTCTGTGAATTATTGCAACACAATAACTTGTTCATTTTGCAGCTGTGCCAATATGTGCACTGACATAATAAAGTTGTCTGATGTTGCTACTTAGATATCAAAGGAAAATCAAGATGTTTCATCAAGAGGCATCCATAAATTCTTGATCTTACTGAACTGGCTCTTATTAATACATTGAAGGTGATGAGAGAATTCTTTTGAAATGTTATGATTAGTGAGGAAAAGAAATTTTTAGAAGACAACTTCTCTGTTGCAGGTAGCTGCTTGCATAAAGGAGCTACTGAGGACAGTAAAATTCCAAACAGTTTTGATTAGGAGATATAATCTATTGTTAGTTTGCTTTTGATTTAGAGTCTGATGAGGCTGGTTGGGAGGCAGACATCTTGTCACTCCTGTGGGATTTTTTCACTTTATTTTGATTCATACCTCAGCTCAAGTATGTAAGTAATCTTGGCTGGTGGGACCATTGGTGGGCTGACTAGTCAGGTGATTCTTCAGAGCTGAAACTGGAAGGCAAATGACAAAGACCAGACAATTTATGCATCCATCTCCCAGGCTGTCATGAGATGATGCTGCCAGCAGCTTTATCCATAGTGAGTTTCTGATAACTCTTCTACAAGGTGAGGCAAGATCTTGTTTCTTCTGGCTGCTGGTCCAATTCTGTGTAGGAAAAAATTACTGCCAGTTGTCCAGCAAAACCTAACCAAAGCACTGTACACAGGGATCTTGGGGACGGGAATAATGTCTTGGAAGTGACCAGTGGTAGCAATACCTCATCTCTCTAACCACTTTTCTGTGTATGCAAAGAAGACAAGACTGATGGTCATGGCATGTCCTGGTCCATAGGTAAAATGCTTCTGGGGGAACAGTTTGTAGGCTAGTAATACATGATTCTAGAATTCATTTTCTTGTGACAGGACTTTATAAACAAGTATGTACTAAATGCTAGAAAGTCAGAGAGCCTGGAATACATGGAACAGAGTAAGCTGTTGCTGTGTCAATTAAATTTAGCTCATTCCAGTTGTTTTGAGTGTAGTCAAATGGATTAAACTCCATGTAATAAATTTCATGGAGTTTAATCCATGAAAATAAATCTCACCAACACATTTTGGAAATGAAGAATAAAATGGCATTACGGGGTGTAAGTACAGGAGCATAATTTTCTGTCCATGTAGACAAACCTCAAATTAACATACTTACTCCTGAGTAATGATGTAATTGTGAATTTGATGTCTGTCATGTTTCAGAATTGCATGGAGCATTCTGGTTTAAAATGCCTCATAATGCTGCTGCTTTTTCTTTCACCAGAGACCAGCAGAAACTGTAGATGAGGAAGAAAATGTAGAAGAGGAAGATGACAGGGGAGAGGAGGCATATAAAGGAGAATATCCAGAAGTAAATGGAGAGGAAAGTGGGGAAACTGTTAAAGAAAGAATTGAAGTGGAAAAAAATGAAAAGAAATTAAATGAAAATTATGAAGATGAAGCAGGAGAAACAGAGAATGTTGACCAAGCGGAGGAAAAGGAACTTATCAATTTAAATGGCAAAAACAAGGAAGGAAATGGTGAGGGAATGGAGGATTTGAACTACCAAGGTGATCTTCAGCCTGAAAAAGAAATAAAAGAGGATTCTGGCAGTCAGAACCAGGTGAGTGTTTATTCTTTCAAACTTTCTTATGGTATTGTTCCTCATTCATCTCAGCCTTATGGTTCTCATCTGCTCTCTAAGTAGTGAATTTCTGATAAAGTCCTGAGACCATTTATGAGAACTTTGGTTTGTGGAAAAGTTGTTTTTCATCTGTACAGATCAGTTACATCAGTAATTACATTATATGCCCTCTGACTGAGAGAGCAGATGTTTCTCACTATTTGATGAATCTGCGTCTTCTACTTTCCTTAGTATGCTGAATTTTGAAAAAAAAAAAGTAATGAAAAAAGATTCTTGCAGTTTCCAGAAAAGCGGAATCATTATATATTTCTACACTACTTTGTCTTCTAGGACAGAGCAGAAGGGTGTGTTCATGACACCAGTGCTTCATTATTTTGATGAATTGACTTTCACAAAAGTTGCATTTCATAAAGAGCTTTTGCCATTGCTTTGTGGAAGTTTCATATCTTTTTCTTAGAAATTGAAAAATACAGTGGATATAAACAAGATCCTTCAAAGCAAGGGGCTTTCGTCAGTTTAAAAGCAAATATCCTGTTAATTTAGGATACATGGTAACATGCTGTTGGCTTAGATGGAGGGATGCAATCCACATAAATAAGGAGAACTCCCCTGACTGTCAGATGAACTGACCAGCTCACAGAGTGTGGGAAACAAAGTGTTTTGTTTGATGGGCAGAACCCAGGTCTGGGAAGAGTGGGATTCATGAGTGTCAGAAGCAGAGCAAATTGCTGCACATTCCCTGCCTACAGGCTGCTGAAAAAGAGTTTCTTCCTCTGCTTCCTGTGACACTGGGAGTGGTTTCTTGGATTTTGCAGCTGGGCTTTCTTCTGTTCCTGTATGACACAAAAGAATATTTTTCAGTTGAGAGAGTTGAGTAACATGACATTTTCTTGGGCTCTGAATTTATTCTGTGCTTCATATATTTGAAACATTTTTTTTGTTTTAGATAAGCTGAAGTTATTTATGGAAAGGGAGAAAGTGAGTGAGCATTCACTTTAAATGCATATGTGGATAACTGGATGCTTGAAGAAAAAACTGTAGGGGGGAACCTCTAATGTGAGTGCTTTCTCCTTTGGAAGATATATAGGTATAAAATAAATGAAAATTTTAACATGATCACTCTTGGAAAACATGTTTTTCACATTAAGAATACCTTGTGGAAATTTTAATATGAGGTGCTTAATGCTGTATTGAAATGAAGTGAAATCTTTGGTACCTGATGGCATTAACAGTGCCTGTCCTTTTTCCTGAGGTTGATCCTGGTCTTGAAAAAGCATCCACAAGTCCAAGGGTGACAATCACCAGCCCACAAGAAAGTGAAAAGAAYGACCAGAGCAATGACTATGCAGCAGTTGCATAAAGAAGAAAAATGTCATGAGCAGAAAATGAAAAAGGAAAACACTTTAAATATAAAGCATGTTATTTTTTGTGATTGGTAAGGAAGGAGGGTTGAGTAATGAGTGGAGAGATTATGATGCTCTATGGACTGATGAAAAACAAGCATTTATATCTACTAGAAGAACGTAGAATTATTTTTACAGAGTGAGATTTTCTGATAGGATTAAGGGGGGGAAATACAAGAGAACTTTATAGTAGTATTAGAAATAAATTAACTATTCTGTGGCATCAGATAGTTAGCAGCAATAGAACAACCACAAAAATTACACTGTTCCAGGGAAATAAAGAGAGACCCACCAGATTCAATGTCAAAACTTCTTTGTCAATTTGTTCATGAAAAGAAGCTATTTTTCACCTTTTAACTAGGACATCTTTAGTTTTTCCTCCAGGTATAACATTAGGATATAACTAGAATATGTTCCTCACCTAATGGATTTATGCTCACAGAAAATGGTTTACTATAATGAGGGACCAGTTCAATGTTACTAAATAGTCTATTTTCAGTATATTAATTAGAATTATTAGGTTTTGCATGCATAAACAGCACTTATTTAGAACTATGAATACATGTGGACAGCTTGCAATACTGCAGCTTGTTTCCATTTAAAACAGAAAATTTTGTTGATTGTCCTGCACTGATTCACTAATAGTGAATTATTGTCACCATGAGCAAAAAATAAAGGAAGAGTACATAGTATATTAGTTTAAAATTTTGAATTTGGATGGATTTGTAATTCAGTGAAAGATAAGCTTAATTTATTAATAAAATTTAAAAAAACCACATGCCTTGATTCGGAAATTTCTGAAACTGAAATTTCCAAAACTGAAATTTCCATGAAACCATTGCTGTTGATGGAGCCATTTTAATATGTGAGACATCAGGATGAACCCACCCAGCTTTCTGTAAAAGTCAGGAACAATTATTGCATTTATGAACCCTTTGCATAGCCTTAATGGTTGGAAGTGTGTCATCATCCTTTTGAGCAAGCTGTCTCCTGATAGGCTGTGGCTTAATATGCTTTAGTGAATAAGGCATTGATCCACAGTATTAATTCTCCTAATGACACTGATTCCATTGCTCTTATCATTTCTCTGTTAGTAATGGGAATAATTTGTAGTTCGTAGAAATACAGCCCTGAGCATAATTTTATTAATTATACAAAAGAAATAGTGGGTTTCCTTATCATTAATGCTAGTAAATTATTACTACAAGAAACTCAATGTCATTTTTGTTGATTTCATGCCATTAAGACAAGAATTACATTTATGAACAAATTGAAGTCGAAGCACTGTTTAAGGAATGTGAAGAGCCACTTGTCATAACTGAAACTCAAACATCTTCCCTTCTTCTACTAGTTAATAAGTATATTCTTCAAATGTAATAGAAATTTGTGGAGATCCTTCAGCATATTTCTGTGCTTTGGCAATGTAGGTATAAAAGACATGTTAAAAAATGTATGAACAGGGTTAGAACAGTTTGCCCTGTCACATCTCTGAATTGTCTGTGAAACCTTGAAACCTTCTGTCTGTGAAACCTGTAGCTTCTGTTGAGCTGTCTGACAAAGATCGAAGGGAATATTGCAATTGTGATCAGTTCAAAATAAGCTCGTCATTTAGCCAAGCTCTTAAGCAAAGTATGCATGCTTCTCTTTTTTTTTT
>JACDOX010000663.1:31418-129041 GCA_014549065.1 Cardinalis cardinalis
GCTTCAAACAGAATAGATAAAATAACTGTGGGTGATAATGACATAAAATGGCATAGGTGCCTTTATTGTTGGTTTCTATTTATAGCTTCTGAGTGCCAGTAGTTTCTGTCATTTCTTTCCTTTCCCCAAAAGTTTGGTATTTTCCATGCTTAAAAGAATTACAGATATCAATAATAATAATTTACAGGATTAAACTAAATTCTAGGGAAATGTAATGTTATAATTTTTCTTCATAGGAACATGAAATTCCTGTGAGTGTTACTCAACTTTGAAAATGTTTTCCCCTCTGTTCTCTTGTAAGAAAGACAGGATATATTTCTTCAAAATGCAAATCAGACTGTTTGGAAATAGAGATATGACCATTTTATCATTCACCTAGCAACACTGACAACATGAATTTTATATCAGGTTCTTTTATTTAGGGAAACTAATTTATGCCTAACAAATAATTCTAGTAGAAATTAAACTAGAATGATACAGGTGGTCTTGCTAATAGTTTCTCTGTCATGATCTGCTGTATGTGATGGCTGACCTCAGTTTTACCTGAGAGAGACATTATTTTGTAACATTTATGTAATGTTATTTTATTAAGCTTATGTTCAACAATTCTGAGTGTTTTTTAAAGAACTGTTTTCTTGTTTTGCTTTTATTTTTAAAAATAATTTGTTATTAAAGAGAACTAGTACAGATATTCGTGTGTTTTCTCTCATATCAAGGCCTATTTGATGTTAAATCTGCCTTTGGGTTACTGACTTTATAAATTTGCTGATTTTGCAGCTGATAGGATTCTCCAATAACTAAAACTTAAAAAACCAAAAAAACAAAAACCAAACCAAAACAAAAAACCAAACCAGAAACAACTGATTTGGTAGTTTTCCTATTGCAACTGTGAAAGAAAATATGTTGACAATGTAGCTGATACATAGTTACAAATGTAAGACTATTGGTGCAGTTAAACTTGCTCAGGGAGTTTTTTAATGTCACAGCTCAGGTTTAGGCCTAGGTTATTGGGATGTGTGTACTGTTCAGGCAATAGTCAGCAAATGACAAGAGTTTTATCTGTTCACTGGCAATTCCTGGGAAAATTACCAAACTTCTACGTGTCTCCCTGCAGAGATTCCTAATTTCAGCAAAATGATAAAGCATAGGCTTAATCCCATAGGACTGAAGTTTTCATTGAATCTTAACTAATGCTCTGGTGCCTTGACATGTCAGTGCCAAAATAAAGTTAGTTTGTGTAAAACAATGAGTGAAAATAAGGAAAATATAATCCCTTCTCAGTCTCATCTAAAGTACAGTGAAACAAACCTGTGTGCAGAAGAATAAAAGAGTAAGTGTGAGTATTCTGATCACTAGAAAATACAGGGAAAGGATTGTTGCCGGGCTATTTTAATTGATTACCCAAAAAGTAGATTAAAACAACAGTTAGATAATAAATGTAAATACCAAATGAAGTATCTCCAGGAAAGGTATGTTTACTAAGTAGTTGCAATCAAAATTATTGAATGGGATGCACTCAAGGATGTTTTATTCTGGGTGGCTGACAGCCTTCAATCCAAGTTTTGATTAAAAGAAGTGCTGTGGACATGGCAACAGACATGGAGCCATCTGCTCTCTGTAGTTTATTCTGTGTGTGCACTTTTGTATCCATCAATTTACAGATGTGTGTGAGTGCTGAAACTGCAGGCATTTGCTGTGTGCTCACACACACTGCACACACAGCTCATGTGCATGCTAATAGTTTAATCTTCCTATAATGTTAGTGATGGGAAATTATTATTGGTTGTAGCTGAAATTTGCTATAATTATACAAGATTATATAATCTTATATATATCAAAACCTAGCAATAACTTCATAAAAAGGGTGATGTATTTTCTTCTTTTGTGTGTACACTTCGGTGCTTTGCTGAACCAAGCTCTGAAGTCTTGAAACACTGAAGTAAAAAGGAAGTATTGGCCTGGGAGCTACTGGAAGCTATGGGGGCCATAAGGAAGTGGACAGGATTTGGAAAATTCAAGAAAGAAAGTACAAGTCTAGAGTGTAACACATGACACCAAAACATTGAAAGGTCTTTAGGATTAACCTGGTGAGTGGAGAAATCTCCCAGCACTGTCAGATAGGGCTGTCAGAGGACATTGCTTGGGACTGTCCTGCAAGAACCAGGCTGTGCTTAGAAAGCCACAGGTGAGCCTCCATCTGGCATCCACAGCCTGAGTGTGTGGAGCTGGGACCCTCTGCCCTTCTGAGCTCTCTGCCCTGCAATGTGGAGACCCTGGGGGGGGGGCATTCCCTAGTCTAGGGAGACACAAGAAGCTTCCCTCAAAAAGCTCTGTTAGACCCCATTGGCTCCTTCCCCTGTTCCTATGTCTGTTCCTGTGCTCCTGAGCCACACCTTCCTATTGCCTGATTTGCCCTCACCTTTGTGCTGCCCTGAGACCAGGATCAGCCCCAAGGCCCCTCCAGGGAGCAAGCCAGATCCTCTGTGTGTGGGTGCTGGGACCTGAACATCTCACCACATGGCTGAATTAAACATCTGTGGATATTATGCAAAGGTCTTTTTTGCTTCCTTACTCTGGACTACGCTAGCAACGCTTCAGATTGCTACACTGCAAGGCAGGTTTTTCCTCCCAGCATGGCCAACATGGATATGGTGGTGTTCCTGGTGGCTCCCCACCCACTCCACTCTTTCAGAGACCCTGCAGAACCTTTCCTCCCTCCCTCACCCCACTGACTGCACATTCTGGGGGCACAGCCCAAGGCGGGTGAAAGGCAGCCCTCTGCACGTCTGCCAGGCCCACCACCAGCCTAGACCAAGGATCTAGGACATGGAGGTGCCCCCATTCCTCCCTGCTGGCAGGCTGCTCGCTCCCTGGCCAGGCTCTTTGTATGGAAATCATGGAGTCCAGGCCTCCTGCCATCACTGCTCCTTGCCTCCTACTGGATCTGGTGGCTCTTGGCTCCCACTGACCTACCTTCCAATGGGCACTGGCGTGGAGCTGAGGAGGGCACTGGCACAGGACTTCTCTCCAGTATGGCCAGTGTCTGTCTTGCACAGGGAGCCCAGAGCTGGACACAGGTGAGGGGAAAGGTCACTTCCCTCCACCTGCTGCCAGAGCTTTACCTACTGCAGCCCAGGGTTCTGTCAGCCACCTCTGCCCCAAGAACACTTTGACACCTTCAAATTGGGGCTCATCCTGGGGTCCTCCATGACCCAGGTGTTTGCACAGCTGCTTCAGAGCTGGCTGTGCCCCAGCATCTATTGCTGCAAAGCTTTGTCCCTCCCTGGTGTTGGAGACTGAAATGTTTAAATTTATGGCTTAAACATCTTCATGAAGTACTTTTGCCTATTATAGCAAAACCGTATAAAAGCAGCAGAGAAGACCACCATACCSTGACTAAGGCCCTGCACTGCTCATTGATTGAGATAAGATAAAGTGACTCAGGTCTGGGCTGGGGGAAGAAGAATACATTCAAAGAGGGATCAAGCTTGGCTCCCTCGAGGTGGAGAGCACAGCCCCAGGGCTATCAGCTGCCAGACTCGGACAGACACTAAAGGAGGGGGCAAGGAGAGGTTTTGGGTGGCAAAAGAGCCTCTGGCCAATGGCAGTGAGCACCCATCCTCTGCTGTGCAGAGGAGCTCAGCTCTGGGGCCCCTTCACCCCAGGAGAATCCATATCCACATGAAGGACAGCAGAGGGGGTGCTGTGGCCTTTCAAAGGACTCCCCTGCAAAGGAGTCCCCAGACCCTGCACCAGAGCACTGAAACATAATGCAACAGATGCACAGTGTTGCAATAGACAGTGCCAAACTGGCTACCTGCAAGGAAGGTATGTGGGCATTCCCACCTGGCCCAAATGTATATGAATCCATTGGATTCTATACTTTCAGCAGCAGGAAGTGGGGAACCCTCACCACCAAAATGACCAGGTATAGGGGAGCAACAAGACCTCAGGAAGGTGATATGTTTCTAGCCAATCCAAGTCACTCTCTCCCTGTGTCAACCTCACCCTCCCCCTTTTTCTCTTCCTTTCTTCTCTTTCTCTTTGCCTCTTTGACTATTAAATAAAATGTATCAACTTTTTTGGTACAACATCTAACTTCATTTGGTTTTAATCAAGTTTTGGGATATATTTTGAACCTTTCTGGGTTCAATCCATTTTATTCACAGAGACATTTTTTTCTTYGCTCTTCTGTGTTTGAACCAGTTTGAACACCTGGGTGCACTACTTGGCTCTTGCCCTGGTTGAGCTGTAGGCAGTTCCAGCCCCTTTCTCCAGGCCATCAAGGCCTCTCTGCTTGGCAGAAAAGAGAAGTTTGTACTCACCATTGGGAGTAACATGACTTCTTCCCCATAGTGGAATACTGTGTTGAGACACTAAACCAAAAGATTTTATAAGGATCTAAGGAAAAGACATTTCTTAAAACTCACTGCACTGCTTGTTCTTAGTTTAGGGCTCTTCTTGTTTTCTTCTTTCTCATCCTATCTCTATCAGAAACTTAAAAAATCCTGTTCAGATATGAGGTTTTAAATATTAAACCATTTATGTTTCTTTCTTCTTCAAGGCTGTTCAACACAGTAGAATGAAAAAGCATTTATAGAAATGCATATTCCAATTTAAATGCTAAACCTGGTAAGACAATTTCTGTAAATGCTAAAACCCCCCCTCCTCCCCAATATTACGCTATTTATTTTTAAGCAATTTTTTTTTAAATGAGATTATTCGTATAGATATTTGTCATGACGAAATTAACTCCCAATTCCCCTTTTCTCTCTAGCTGAGCAAGACTTTCCCACACTGTGAGTATCCCAGTGGCTGGAAACTGTCTGCTTGGGAAGAGGTAAAGTGGTATGAGTCTTTGGGACCCATGATTGAGAAGATGGGAACAGCCAGCCCCACGGAGGAGAAATAAACAGTCCAGCCTTCAGCTGAAGTAGTTTTGTGGATGAACCAGTTGAATGTTGCAGAACCAAGGAGCTCAACAAAATCAATGCTTGAGATATGAGGAAATCCTTATTTTATTACCAAATACTTAGGGAGTGGGTGGCACTTCAGGTTTGTGTTCACATAGGTGGGTGAATTCTCCCACTCTTGAGAGAAGAAAATGTGTTCAGACTTCAGTAATACATAGACTTTTCTCCTTGTATTAATTGGGAAGGACATCTGATTTAACTAGAGRTTTGAGCGATTTAAACTCCCCTGTCACTGTCATATTTTCTGAAAAATCCCTTTGCCAGGATTTCTTCTCCTGGGAAGCTGAAAAGCCTCAGAGAGAAATGAAAACAGTATTATCTGATTGCTTCTCCTGTGTTTGCTGCTTTGGAATGTGGTCTGGAGATTGCTTACCAGCTGGTCATTGTTTGATTGGTTTCATGTGAATTGTTTTAACTTAATGACCAATCACGTCCAGCTCTGTTGAGGCTCTGGCAAGTAATGAGTTTTTCATTATCATTCTTGTTACGCCTTCTGTCTGTATCCTTTCTCTATTCTCTAGTATAGTTTTTGTACATCATTCTTTAATATAATATACGTACATAAAATAATAAATTAAACTTCTAAGAACATGGAGTCAGATTTCATCAATTCCTCCTTTGTCCTGGGGACCCAGAAAATACCACACTCCTCTGTCTCCGTGATGAAGTGGTGGTGTCAGAGATAACAAGTCACACTGCCACTGTACTTTGGGTACTCAGCTTGGTATCCTCACAAACATGTTGCCCTTTCTTCCTCTGCTGCCATGGGTTGTGGTTTCATCACGACATACAATCTCCTCATCCTTCTGTTTCTCTGCTACATTTGCTTCTTCCAGTTTGGTTGTAAGAAAATATACTACTAAAAATAATGCCTGTACCACATTCTCCCTTACAAATTGTTGATTCAAGTCTGGCATCCTTAGAGTAACCTGAGCTTTACACCCTCCTGTCATTCTCTTATTGTTCCCACTGACCCCCACAGAGATAGCACCAAACAGAAATGACCTTGGTGAAAAACACCAATCACTTGTTTTTAAAATTTTAAAAGTTTAATAGTAATAAAATGATTATAAAAATAGTAATATAATTAGAGTAATAAAAATTTGGACAATTTGGATTAGGACAATATGAGACAACAGAAACAAAGAGTTACAGACAGTCTGGGTACCTCTTTCTGGGCAGCATAAGCTGCAAAAAGGACCCCCATTAACAGAGGATTAACCCTTAAAAGCAATAGCTTGTTGCATATTCATACACCTCATACATGATACATAAATTCCATTCCAATACAGGATTCTGTCTGTTCAGTGTCAGCTTCTTCTTCTGAATCCTGACGGCATCTTCAGGGCTGAGCAAGGTGGGAAGAAGTTCGTTTCTCCTGATAATGGAGCAATAAATTCTCTTTCTCTGAAAGATTTAGGTGTCCTGTGGCTGCTATCTCACTGCAAGTCCTTTCTTTAGAAAAAGTATCTTACATAGCATAGTTTCTATTTTAACATTATGTTATAACCTAAAACTATATTTAACACACTACTTAAGAAAATACATCATAGCTTTCTAACATAACACATATAATATTCATTTTAATATTTGCGAAAAGTAAATAATAAAATATGCATTTTTCACACTTTGGTGAGACAAGGACTAGGATTTACATCCAATATTTAAAAGTAGTCTCTTTCTGCAGTGAAAGAGGCATGGGTAAAGACTATTTCTCCTTTTCATGCAGCACAAGGCCTAGCTCAAGATGAGCCAAGAGTTCACAGTTCAAAGTACCCTGACCCTGTGACTGTAGGTGGTGTATCGCAGGACAAGGAGGATAAGGCAGCTAAGCCTTTTGGGTGCCTCTGGCTGGGGGCCTCACCCTCAGCCACATCTGATGCTTGCAGATGGTCCTGAGTGTGTGCAAAGGGAGGCACACATCTGTTGTAGTAGCATTGTGCTTGTTCATGGGGACTAGAGCCTTTCCCTGGAAGAACCCTCTCAAGTATGATTTTCTGTGGGGAAACTGGAGCAGAGGGTTTTTTGCATAAAAGGAGTGGGTTGTTTGTTTGTTTGTTTGTTTTGGTGGCGGGGTGGGTAGTTAATCTAAAAGATTAATATTAATATATAATAACATTTAATATTGGTGTTAAGACTTTTTTTCACTCACTAGTACCTCTCTACACTTGGATGTTCTGCTGCTGTCCGACAGCAGGGAGAGCCCTGGTGCTGCCGAGGGCCCCTGAGTGTGGCTGCTGGGGCTGGGCAGGTGCCAGCAGTGGCCTGGCTGGTGCATGTGGGATGCAGATCACGGTTTGCTGACTGGCCTCGTGGGGTTTGCCACTGCTCTCAGACAAATGCCTACTCCTCTGGAAGCTTCCAGGAGGTGAAAAAACTACACCCAACACTGCCTTATGAGGGCACCTGTACCAAAAGAAGTTGAGGTCACACATCAGTAGCATATGTCTGTGGGTACTGGGCTCCTGTAGTGCTCCTAGCAGCTTTGCTTTTTTAACTGCTCAGCCCTGCATACAAGCAGGGGGCCAGTGAGCCAGTGTGGATTAGTTCCCTTATACATGGGTTGCAGGCTGCAGTCCTTGACATGTCTGTTCTCTGCACTTGGCTGTGAGTGTGCCTCGGTACAGGCCTGATGTGCACATGAAATACGGCCAGCAGCCTCCCTACAGAGCAGATCTGGAGATACTTTGGTGTCCATTTTGAGTTTCTTCTACCCCTGCCCCAGTTCCTTTGGGGAGGATCCCCGGGGGATCCCTGGAGGSCCCCCTAAGCTGTGTGTTCCCTGGCAGCAGCAGGCAGGCACGGAAACTCCACACGGCTTCTGAGGGTGCTGATTAGATGAGAGTTTATTGGGGGTCCCACCCCCGGGAGCAGCATGGTTCCTGAGGGAGAAGGGGGAAAGGGGGGGGAGGGGGCAGAGGGAGAGCCTAGGGAGAGAAGGGGCCAAGAGAAAAGCTTCTGTTCTCCCTAGCACAGTTTATCAGGGAGATTCAAAGTGGGCACAGAATAAGACTTGGGCCAATGGGATTACAGATCCATGATACTGCAGGGGAGGATCACAGGCTTGGAATAAACTGTACATTTTCGAGGAGTGAGACAGAGCACACCATTTAACTAAATGTAACACCACATACACCAACATCTGTGTGATCCACAGCTGGGTGTTTTAAAGATAAGGACTCGATGGGCTGGTCTGCACTACYCCTGGAGAGAGGTTTGGGACCTGCCCTGTGTATGCCTGCTTGCTGGCTCCTTCACACACAGCCTGTGTGAGGAGACTTGGCAACACACCAGACAACTAGAGACCAGAGCCTTCTCCACACGGATGCCATGAATGCATCTGCAGAGACAAAACAATCTGGCTGTCAGGTCTGGAGTTGCTTTTGAGCTGGGGCCTTCAAGGTTTATGTCGGTGGTTCAGGCAGGTGAACTTCTGTGTGATCCAGAGAATGTTTTCCCATCATACTTTTGGCTAAACACATGTGGTGCCTGTAGAGCAGGGAGTTTAGTTCTGAGAGCCTTGCTGAGGGCTCCTCAGAGGGCAGCCACTGCTGCTGGAGGGCCAGAGGAAGGGCAGAGGACTCAGACAATGCTCCATGTCAGGGCAAAGATCTGTCCACATCTCATGTAAGACCTATGGTCAAACACAAGACACATTTAAACCAACAAACTCAATTTATCACTTTCCAGTTACATGATCACCTGGAAGTCAGACCAAAATCTTTGCCACCCATTCTGTTGTGATTTTAAGCTAAAGATGGGCTGGCAGCATGTGCTGCAATCCTCTCTCTTTAATTGGTGCTTACGGCAAGGGCCCAAGCTCATACTGCTCCTCCCCTGGCATAAGATGGTGATGTCTCCTGTGGAATCCTCTGACTCTTCCCCCTCAGGGAAATCCCCAGGGCCCTGCCTTGGAAGACTATGGTAGAGTTTTCCCCACCTAAGCTGATAGAGAGGACTTAACCCATGATGCTCTGCAGCACTACTGCCAATCTACATCAGATTGCCTCCCCCATTGGTCAGCTGACACTGCTGTGAGAAACAGCTACTCTGAAATTTTGAAAGGTTTAATAAACCTTGACAAAAATACAACAAAAGGACTACATAAGGAAAAATTTGCAGTGCTGGGAACTGCCCAAGTGGATACCACGTCACCATTCATCTTCAAGATGGATGCTCAGTCTTTTATACCCCTGAGGGTTGCATCAACCAGCCCTGGCCCCTCCCAAAGTCTGTCAGTCAGCTCTTCTTTGCCATTTAACGGCGGAGACTGCTTTCTTGTAACTTGATTGGAGGTCAGGTCTTGCCATGCCACACCCCCTAAGCCCCAAGCTTTTCTATTCCCAACTGTCCCAGGGAAGGGACATGTGCAGCCTTCTTTCTACCTGTCCTAGACAACCCAGCCTGTCTGATGGCAGTAATACAGAGTGGAGGGAAAAGGGAACTATGGGGAGAACAGTGGAATCTAAACTACAATAACATAAATATACATCATTAAATCTTTTCTTAATACTCACACAATAGTCATCCCTTAATTGTGAGAGCCAATCATCTCATTGTCTACCTATGACACTGCCCACCCCAATTGTTCATCCCTCATCCCCCCTACAGGTTGCTGCCCTTTGCCCGCCCCTGTGCCCTCAGGTCATTGGTCACTGTGGTAAATAGGTATGATTCGTGCTGATAAAATTGAAAGAGTAATCAATATTGGTACTGTAATTAATATTTGGGAATAACAAAACAGTTAAAAGTTGTAATGCCAAAGAAGAAAGAGAGAGGAGGGGCACCACCCCCTCCCAGTAGATGTTCTCAAGGACCACAGGAAGAGGCCGAAGATACAGTTGCTAAAAATAAGCAAAACCTGGTTGGGTCCCAGAAAAATGCTAATTATAAGGGACTTATTGCCTTGATATGTAGCTGTAGTGATACGTTAGTCTTGGCTTACATTGTCCTGGCTTGGTGYGCATGTGTAACCCAAAGGTGAATTAAAGGACTCAGACCAAGACTTCATCCAAAACAACCCCCAAAGACTTGTGCGACCACCAAACTGAGTGGTGGCGCATGCGTGGTAAAGGTGGTAATGAGGGCGGAAATAGAAATATGACAAACCGAAAATGGGAGGAGATGGTATTAAAACCTGGCATATAAGAGGTAATTTTCCTTGGCAAGCTCATACGTGATGTGGCACAGGTCCATGAGCCCTGCTCTCCGTACCCCGCGGCTACCTTTTGCTTATGCGCTATTATTGGAACCAAATTATCCCTTATTTTAATCACATATATTGTATCCAATTGTTGTATCCAATTTTATAATTTTTTTAACCATTCAATTAAAACTGCTACTACCTATGATATTGTTTGGGTTTTTTTTATGATGGGATAATTGGGCAAACATAACAGTCACTGACCCCAGACTTAGGTCATGCAGAGCACATGGTCTGGTCTTTTGTCTCTGGTCCCTTTGGTGTGGTGGATGCAGTAAAACCCTCGCTGGAATATATCATGCAAAGACCCTTCCTGTCTTTCCTCTGCTGAGCTATTTGTGGCGTGTGCATGGACTTGAAATGGCTGTTCCCGTGGCCTTTCTCTGAGCAGCTTTTGGAGGAGATGCCTCAAAGAAGGTTGCAGCATTTCTACCAACCTGCCATGCTGCAACAGTCTCCCTCTGGTGAAATCTTAGGCCTTGGCTCTCAGGGCACCAGGGAGTTCACATCACTGCTATGGTGATTTGTGGAAAAGTGCTGGAGCTGCCTCTGCCCTAAAAGCTCAGCTACAGGTCAGAGCTAAAAGCTGTCACCGGCTTCTGTGGCTGTCCTTAGTGAATACTTCTGCTCTGATTTGTGCCTTGATCAGGGCTTTCTCAGTCACCTCTGATATGCAAGGGGAGGTGCAGATGAACCCACTCTTTTATGACCTTACAAAGCAGGGAGCCAGAAACCCAGTCAGCCTGTACGTGAGGGATACTGGGGCACCCTCCAATTTGTGCTTCTTGGAGATAGTGGCTCTGTTCAGCAGGCTTTGAAGTGAGGATTTTTGTCTGGGCACAAACTTGCTCCTGTTTCAGAAGTGCCTTTGCAAGGGGTCATTCAAGAGCTGAACCCATTCTGAGCAAAAGCTACCTGAAGAAATTTTTCTTATCATAGTATCCTAAAGGGAAAAATGTGTCCTCACGTTATAGACAATGCACTTGTCCAACAATAAGGTCCTGATGCTTGTCCTGCACTCGGGGCCCTCATGCTTTTCTAGCCCTGGGGGACAGAATATTACTGTCAAAAGTTGACTTTTTTTTGAAATGCCTACTTCCATGAAGATTTTAGCTATTGTACTTATGTTTTTCTGGTCACAGGTTTTAGACCTGCAGCAAGTTTTTCTATGCTTTCCATATTCACTGACTATCTTTTCTGATACTCATTGACAGATGACTACAACAACACCAACACATCCTTTTAGCCTCAGGCTGAAGGGTGCCTTTAGCAAGGAAATGGCCTGAAGTGATAAGAGCCATTAGTATTTTGAAATTGCTGGAGCAGCATAACATACATTGTTAAATTGACTGGCTTATTAGCATTGTTTAAAACTGATGTCCCATCTATATTTGCAGAAGTCCATGAATGGAAAATTATGGAGAAAAATGAGTCCCTTCAAAAATCAGCTCTAAATAATTAGGAAAAAAACAATAAAAGAGGTCATTTGATGCTGGCTCTTTTCTCTGAAGGGCTGTTAGAAGTACTCGCCTCACCTACTGTCAATATGCAGAGATTATTTTCATCCCAATACCTCTGTAAATTATCTGACAGCAAAACTGAGCTTTGGCCTGCTTAATGTGCATCAAGTGACCTGATGCAGGAAATKCACACTGTGTGGTCTGCCACACGTCCAGATAAGAACTGAAGAAAAATGAGGGGGTGGATGGATTGTTTGCCTGGAGACCAGAAGGCTCCAGAAGAATCACATATCATCTCTCAATATTGGAAATAGGAGAAAACTTGGTGGCTCTTCCCACTTACAATTATTTTCCTCTGGGACAAACTGTCCCATGGGGATGAACTGGCAAAACATAAGCATTGTTTCTCTAAGAGCTGCATGGGCATTAACCCCAAATGACTGGTGCAGGGTAATGCTCTGTGGAGATGTTGCTTCCTTCAGCTGTGTGAGGGGTAGGACACGGAAGGGGTGAGGCTGTGCCTCTACAGCCTGCTCATGCAGCTTGTATTTTATTGTCTCTCTACCCCTGACATGCAGTGAGCTGAGAGGGCAGCCTGCTGTGTAATGTCAGGATGACCAGTCACTGCTGAATAATCCCAAGTCTAATTCCTTTCTTTTGTTCCAAAATTGTTCCGTTCTTAGCCCTTTTAGAAAGCTGCTGGGAAAGTGCGTCCAGCTAAGGTACTTGTAGTCTTTTGCTGTCTCCTTTGCATTTCACGTCCTCAAGGGCTGAGTGGCCTCCCTGGTGTGCAGGTTCTGCTGCTCCACCCCTGCCAAACCTCTCTTCCTGCAGCCTCCCCATTCTGCCGCTTCTGCTTTCATGAAGAGCTGTTTGCTTGTACTTGTGCATGATTAAAAGTCTCATACTTGGAAATGGCAGGCTGAGGCTGTACCTGAAAGTGGGAATTAAATCTGCTTACAGGCAGCTCAAGAGGAGGAATGTTTCCATCTCTCTTTTGCCTGTGATTCACCATGCACTAGGAAAAAAAGGAAAATGAAGGGGTTGAGACATCCTGGAGAGTGGAATACAGGACAGATGCTCACAGAAGCCTTTTCTGCACAGTGTGCTGGAGAAGCAGAGCTAACCTTCTGAACATCTATTATCCAAAATGAAGCCAGTAATTACCACTCAGATGAAAATTGTGATTTCTTTCACTACGGTTGCAGAGAAAATGGTGTTGGGCTGGGAGGGATTGCACTGTAATTTCAAGCCAAATGTGGCTTGAGGAGGGGCAAGAAATAAGGTGAGCGTGAAGGAACTGAAAGTAGCCTCTGGAGCAGGGAGGTCACAGGGTTGAAGAAAGAAGAGCTTGGCTGCTTAAGCCATTTCATTTGCACTGGGATCTCCATTACTGTGTCCTTTAGAAAGCTGATGGCAGTCAGCGCTTGGAGGGGAAGTCCCAGGCAGTCCCATAGTCGAGTGTGTGCTGCAATTTAATGGAGATGGGAAAAGTGAAGAAGTTACATGGTAGGAAAATTGATACATGCAGGGCCAGATTGCCCTCAATCTCACTAGAAACTTCCCAGGGAGCCTGACTGCCTCTTGCTGGTCCCCCTCCGGAGCCATATCACAGGCATTTTCTGTAAGAACCACACACAGTACATTTCCACTGCCTTTTTCCAATGCTTCCATTCCTCCACCAAAGGGTGAAGGTGATAAAACATTACAAGAAAATGGATCTCAAAAATGTTCCTGAAGTGTCCTCATCTTTCCAGTATGTGGTTTCTTAAGAGTAACAGAGCAATTTTCTGCTCAGTATTTCTACAAAAGCTGTGTGTGGCACTGATTCTCTGTTGTGAAGGATTGCAGCCTCTGGAGGTCTCAGTTCCAGAAAAAGCTCCAAGCAACCGAAACAAGGGTTTAATGAGATGAAACGTGTGTGGCAACGTTAGCCATGACAGCATTATCAGCTTTGCTGTTGCTGTTAAATCCCAAGTGCATTTTCTATCCCCGCAAGCTTCAGTAAAATCCTCAAGGGCATTTCTTTTCTCCTAGCACCTGGGTAATGCCATGCCATGACTCATCTGCTTTTGTACTGTCAAAGCATGTTCAGTTCTCTGCAATGTGACTGAGCACCTGATGTTTGGATCCGCTCTATCGATTACCTGTTGGGTCATTTGTCCTCTGGATGAAAATTTTGTGACACTTGCACGTATGGTGGAGTGTGTTTTAAAGAGAACTGTGCACCCATATAGCTAGTTTGGGTGAACTACCTCAACCTCTGCTTTCTTTTCCAGCTAGATTTTCAGTCAAACTTCCAGTACACTGTTAACAAAATGCAAGTGGAGGGAAGGGACTCAGATACAGGAGCCCTCACTCTCATCTCCTTCTGYGAACTTCACTGTAAAACTTAAAATGTCACATTTCCTCCATGCACAATTAACGCGTCTCAGTTGAAAAGGCCAGAACAGCTTGACTCTGCTGCCCACACACTGATAGCCTGACAGCAGTGAAAGCCAATGGCAGTAAACAACAGTCCTTGCAACTTGGACAGGAAACGCTGGGGACCCTCTCTACCTGGAATAACATACAAACAGCAGCAGTGACAGCCTCTCCATGTACCTTGTGAGTAATCAGTACCCCTCACCCATGTGCTTGATGGCTTTCTTTATAAATATGCAGCTGAATTTGCCAGTCTGTAGTATAATTTCCTCTTTAGCACTGCTTCATCTACTTCTCCCCTAAGATTACAGTCTTATTTTGAAGTACTGGGTGCAATGTACTTTTGCATTTCTAATATATAGGTGCCAGTGAATTGCCAGATGCCTTTACACCTTCTTTCTTCCATTCTCTGTGACCATGTGTGCATGTGAAGAGCTCTCGACTGCCCATCTTTTCAGTGCTAATGCTTGAACTCTGCAATTGTGTTGCCAAGATGGGAACTTTGCCTTTGGAGAAGAAAATTTCACTTCCCATGGTAGCGTCGGCCATGATAATTACTGCAGATTCAGCTGAAATTTCCAAACACACACGATCTGGCTTATTGATGTGGTAAGCCTGAACTGAGTGTCACAGACTACAAAATGTTTTATGAGCAAGGGAAAGAGCACAGCTCTTATCACATACCTGCCATTCTTGTGGCAGAATCTCTTTGATTCAGTACCAGAGTGGCTTCCTCGCCACTCTAAGATGAAAACAGACTGTATTAAGAGACCAGTAAATTTCAACTGCTGATTTCTCCTCTAAACAGTGCTCTTAAAATTTTTTGTCTAGAAAGAAGCTTTTCACAAAATCCATGGGTGGCTCACGCCTAGAATTTTATTCAATCCATTCAAAAAATAGACAGAACTATAAGGTGGCACATATTGTCAGAGAGTACAAATGTCACATCTTTCTTTATACACTTTAATTTAAATCCATAGATTAAGACAGTAAAATAATTGCCCTGGGTGAGAAAATAATTAGGGGTCTTCCATGAAAGGACAAGTCTTTAGGTAAGCATTTACACAGATGCATCTGGTTAAGCATAACTTTTTCTATTCTCTATAAAAATATAAACAGCATTTCAAAATGTCTTTAGATACGTATGTTGAGATCATCTAACATGGCATTGATGTACTGACAGAATACAGGGCCTGGGCATGTCAAACCACATTTATTCATTCTCACCCAGATGAAACAAAAACATTTTGTATTAGCCTCAACAAAATAATCTAATGAAAGAAACAATATCAAAACAAAGACACACAAGTATGATGCTCCTCCTCCGACAGGAATTTCTTAACTTTATTTTGTTTGTAGTTTTTGCTAGCACAGCAATGACTAAGACAGAAGTGGCACTTTAGCACAGGTTAGTTGTAACTCAGGATCAAGTATAACTTGCCTTTCCCAGGAAGTTGCATTGCTGGGAAGTGCCAGGATCAAATTAAGGGCTCTCCCTGACACATATGTTTTACCTGCGCAGTATTACTTTGATACGGACTGTAGCATATGACAGGATGACAAGTGCAAATTACAAGGGCAGAATCTTGGCTTCCCAGACAGCAGAACCAGGTGGAAAATATAAGACTGAGCAGTATTTTAAAGGCAAAAACCCATAAAAATTAAATTAATGAAATTGAAAAAATGACAAATTCATCTAAACTTTAAATAGTGGGATGTAGAGTGCTCCCAGCACAGCTTTAGTAAGTGCACCTTAGGTTTCCCAGGGATGCAATCTGATAAGCTAAACACCTAATAATTGTTGCAAGAACTTACTGTACCCACACAGATTAAAAGGTTCAAATGTACTGAATATATTAGTCACAGGTCTAATCACATAATTTCCTTTTTCCCAATCCTAAATTTTTACCAGAACAGCTCCCCCATTAGCTGCATGTTTATATAGCAGAGCACTCGATGTTTTACTTGACTAGCACAGATGCCAACAAGGGCTGATATTTTCCACTTAAAGTGATCTACAAGAAAAACAAAACCCAGGGGAAGGATCAGGTTTCAGATAAAGGCTGAACATTTTGAACTCTGGACAAAGTGACAGGTATCTTTGATTCTCCTGGTGCTGGCGCTTTTGTGACTGGGTTTGCATGGGCTTTTATATCAGCTATTCTCTCTTTAAATCTTTGCTGGAGGTACTTCTCTTCTTTGGAGTAACTTTTAGCAAAAGCAGACATCAGCAGGCACGCTGCCACAGTGGACCCTCCAACACAGAACAAGATTGCTCCTGCCAGCTTGCATATATCGAGGGACCCATTGAACTGAACAGCACGGGTATCCACAACAACAAAATCATCCTTCCCAAGGGCTTCTATTTTCGGTGGCACAAGAAAACCCACTACAAGAACAGCTACACCTATCAGCATAAAAGCCGTCCCAGAGATGAGTCCGACCTGGAAAACAAACAAAGAAACAAAACCCCAATTAATTTCCAGTTTTTCCATTTCCCTTTCCAGTTTTCAGTTGGGAAGTGCTCCTAGGAGGCATTTATCTTTCACTGTGTCTTGCAGATACAGTTAGATACTCTCTCTCTCTTAGGAGAAAGTGGGTATTTTTCTTTCAGCATGTATGAGCCCCTAGTAGAAGCAGAATATATGGAAAAATGTTATTTTTACAACTCATATTTGTATAATTGAGTACTGACATTTCTGGAAACAATGGAATATGCATTACTATCTTTAAACAGCACTTCATGTTGAAAGGCCCCATCAAGAGAGGATCAGAGTTTAACCCCAGTGTTGTGTAACTGATTATTTCTTTAGCTTTGGCTGGTGGTTAGCACCAACTGCTGGTAGTCTGTCATATCCACCACGTGCTTTTGCTTCATGAAATGTCATTCCTCTGCAGGGTTTAGAAGGAAGTTGCTATTGCCATATGAACAGATCACAGAGTGTTTACAGCACATTTCAAGTGTAGTACAGAATTTGGTTCACCCAGAATGTTCCTGGGGGTAGGGATCGTTGTGGGGTAGGGACTGCATGGCCTCACAGGCCCCACCCAACCTCTGCTTGTGGGAATCCATAAAAATTAGAAGATTTTAGGAAGGTGGTAAAAAGGCAGGCCTCAGGCAGCAGTTATGGGAACAAATGCTAAAGCAGCAAAAAGTTTTCTAGGCTGTAGTGCAGACGTGAGAAATAGAACAATAGGCCTATGTTATTTAGTTTTCTAAGTTGCAACAAGTTTATTTAATATATATTTTAGAAGGTTAATTATGAATAGAGCTCTGTGCTTTGTCTTTTATAAATGAGCTATTGTGTTGGAGAATAAGCCCTTATTGTTTTAACCAGAATTATGTATGCTTCAGATTATTGGATAGAACTACTGTCAATATGCTTTTCCTCTATGTGATTGGCTGAAACTTACTCTGAGACTGTCTTATGCTATGTTGTAATATTAAGGTTCTTTGGCATTCTATTGAAACAGTGAGCTGGTCACATCTTTTGTCTCCATTGTCATAACAATGTTCTGAGACTGATGTGGAAAATAAATCACTCAAGGAACTGATTCCAGTTGCCCCGTCCTGTTTGTGGCTGTATATAAACTGCCGGCGTGCAAATGGCACTGCTCTTCTCCAATTCTGTTGAATTCCCTGACCTTAATGGACATCTTTTGGTTTTCTTGATCCCTACATCACACTCTGCTCTTAACCTACCAGTCCTGTTCCCAACAATGTGGAAGGACTTCTATAGGTGCAAAGCAGAGGTAAATTACACTTTCAAGATGTACATGGGGTTCCCAGCCAAGACTTAGTTTCAGTGACACTGGGACAGAGAAGATCCAAAGACCTCAGGGAGCTGACATATTTGGTAAGAGTGCTCTGCTTTCAGACATAGTTATTTGGCCACCTCAGGCAAAACTGAGCAACAAAAAAGGCCACTCTGGATGAATATTTAACACGAGTAGTTACACAGGGAAAGTCTTGAAACGGGAGTGTCTCTCTCCAGGAAAAAGCAACAGGCAGTACCTTCCAGAATACAGAGCTCCACCTGCTTGGCGATCTCTGGATCTGAAAATCATCCTCATATTCCCAAATTGAAGCTGTGCAGTCCTCATAAAACTGGTGCAGGTAGGACCGAACTCCATAGCGTTGGTACCCTCCCTCCGTGCTGCCCTGCGCGTGCTTGGACCCGCAGATGTCAGCATAGGAGCTCATCCTTCCTACCTGCAACGAGAGGTTTCACACAAAGCAGATCATTATCAGTGTAGTGGGAAGATCAAAGATGGCTGCAAACTCTCCAGATATGATGAAAAAAAAAAAGGGCCCAGGAGAGAGCTTTCCTTCATTTTTTTTCCAAACTGAGAAATGAGCTGGGCACAGCTGCATGCAGTGACTCAGCCTGACTGAACCCAGGGAACTCAGTGACTTGGCACAGCACAGCCTAAAGGTGCTGCAGGGAACACTCGCTCCCGTACGCAGGGTGCTCACTCCCCATCTTTCCCACTAATGTGCTACTGTGTTTCCATGGAGACTGAAAAAAGCAGGATATACCAGGTAACAAAATCCAGCATCCCTCAAGGGCTCATGTTGCTTCTCTTCCAGACTGTCTCTGTCAGTCTCTAGAGTTTGCCACCCTATGAACCTTCCAAACTGCTGCATAAGAGGGGCTTGTTTAAAAACATTTTAAAATGTTTTTTTCTTAGCTTTTTAAGTGCAGGACTAAGTATTGATATACCATTCACAGCCATGGGAAACAGAGGCAAAATAAGTCCTAGACAGATTAAAAGAGTAAATTAATTGTATTTAAATAGGAATAGTTTAAAAAAATTAAAAATGGAATGCCTTAAAAGCATCAATCTGCTCAGTGAGACCGAAATGGAAATACTAAGCTTACAGCCAAGTACTGCTCTCTTGAAGAAGTCAATGCCCAAGCTCCTGCTGACTTTAATAAAATCAGAATTTTGCCTGCTATGAAAACTGCCAACAAAGTTTCTTACTCTTTCTATTTCATGTAAGTTCTCCTAACACACAAAATCCATATTTAACTATGCAAGTCCAAGGCCTGAACTTGCTTGTGCGAGCGTGATGGTACTGAATTCACTGAAATAATACAAGCCCCTAAAAAAAACTTGAGCAATAGCTCAATGTCACTTAGGCTCATTGGCTTCTTTAAAGAAGTTCAAAAAACCTTAGTCCAAAGGGAACTGTTAATCAGAACTTGCACGTAAAAGTCATGGCTCAATTTATATCACCTTCAAGCAGTATGTCAGATTTCTGCAGCAATTTCACTTAGAGGGAGGGAGGTTTGATGTGCTCATGGCAGCTGGGACTGCCCAGTTTTGCAGTCCTACAGACCTCTGCCTTTGGGAATGAGTGATCYTGCTAAGTATGAAATACCTGAGAATGCAAACATTCAAATTAAGGGGAATCCAGCAAATATTGATGGGTATATAGCAACAGTCTGACTGAATCTTTTGGCTGGCTCTACTAGAAATCAGTGCTGGCATAAACCCTGAACTTCCAGCCGCTGGGAATCTGTTTCTGCTCTTGGCTCAGGAATAGAGGGGGATTTGCTTTTTCTTCGTTACAGGAACCATTATCTTGGGGTTTTATTTACTTTGTATATCTAATATGCATTTAGTTTGGCATTTCATGATCTCAGCATCTTACAGTTGCAAATATCTCTCATACAACCCAGTGATGAGGTTTCAAGTCTCTCACAGAAGTCATGACCCAGTGGAAGAGGCAGCCCACGTGCTGCTGGGAGACCTGCCCAGGGTCAGAGGGAACACTGCTGGTCACGGAGCTTCACAGAGCAACAGGGGTAGCACCAAGCACAGACACTGTCAGGAGCCCCTTTTTTCAACTCCCAACTGCCTCTCTACACCCTGCAAGTTTTAGAAAATTAAAGAAGTGCTCTCCAAGTCTGTGGATGGGCTTGCTCTTGCTGATAGTACAGCACCAGTGTCCATCAGAGTATGCTGAAGGTGCTGGCCTTCAAAGGAATGGTGCAAAAACAGGCACGATGGAGAGAGACCTTGAGACAGCAGGACACTACTGGGCAGCACCAGCTGCTCACCAGGTGAACTGGGAGAGCCTGGCCCAGGGGCCACCCTGTGTTCTGTTGTACATAGCTAACATTGATGTTTCCAGCTACAGTCAATATAATGAAAAACATTTGTTTGTGTCATGGTTTAAGCCCAGCTAAGCACCTTGCAGCCACTTGCTCATATCCACCCTCTACCCTTCCACCATGGTAGAATAGGAAGAAGAATCAAAAGCAAAGCTTGTATGCTGAGATAAGAACAGTTTAATGATTGAAACAAAGTAAAATATAGTACTACTAATACTAAATTTAAAAAAAGAGAGATAAAAGAGAGATAAAACCCAAGAAAAAGAAGTGATGCACAATATAGTTGCTCACCACCTTGACCAATGTCAAACCTTGCCCCCAAACCGCCATCATCCCCTTCCTGGTAACTCCCACAGCTTCTCTACTGGGCATGATGGTCTATGGTGTGGAATACCCCTTTGGCTAGCTCACATCAGCTGTCCTGGCTGTTCTTCCTCCCACCTTTCTGTGGAGCTCCTCACTGTCAGAGAATGAGACACTGAGAATGTCCTTTGTTTAGGGCAAGCATGAAGCAACAACCAAAACTTCAGCGTGTTATCAGCACTGTTCTCATACTGAATCCCAAACACAGCACTGTAATGGCTACTGAGAAAAAAGAGAACTCTATCCCAGTCGAAACCAGGACAGTTTGTTGTGCTTTTTATTCATGCTATGAAGTTTTGAACACTCATTTTCTGAGGTACAAAAAAAAAAAWACAAAAATGTGATATGTATAAGTATATAATCTGGACAACTGTGGGGAAAAGTTGCAAGTTATTTTACTTTTAGAGSCTCTTTTTATTTCCCTCAGGAAAACTGTTTATTCCCTACCCAAAGAAAGGGAACAAGAAGTCCTCTTTAGTCACTGCCACCATTTCTTCCAACAGCTAGCTGCCATGTTTAACAGCACAAGCACAAAGAAGTTCTCATAAAACCAGAGTTCTGCCCACCTCATAAACATACCTCAAGGGGAAAGGAGAAGAGAAAAAAATTGTGCAGTTTACCACAGCTGCCCCAGCTCTCTCATGCAGGGTCACACTGCCTATACCTCAATGTTAAGAACACTTTAAATCCAACCCCGCCCAACTCATCTTTTGGTCACGCAAAGATTCCATCTCACAYATCAGAAATAGAATAAAGAGGTCAACTAAAGTTCTGCAGAAACTCATTCTCTTGGGTCCTTACTTAGATCTTTATTCTCACATCAACCCGACCTTCTTAATAAATTATGCTTAACTTCTGGCTAACTTAAACCATCGAGGTAAGCAAATTTAGCACCATGTAATGAGCAGAATGGGAGGTATTTTCCCCAGGTGTAAGTGCCTCCATAAGGTCAACTCAGGGAAGAACCAGAATTAACATGACTGGAAAATGTGGCCTGCAAAAGCTTGTGTTGCTCCAGCTTCCACCAGCAGCTTTCAGAAAGGAGATGAAGCACTTTGCTGAGTCTGAACCAGCAACTTTAGTTATTGTGATAAATTTAAGAAAACTGAATGTGACATGACAGAGAACTGTATAAACATGATCTTGCATTCATTGCACTGTCTATAGGTTTAGTCAAGAGAGAAAAAGGAATATGCAGTGTTTCTAACAGCTTGATGAAGAACTGCCTGTAAGGACCACACAGCTTACATGACACTTAGATTCTTTTCTTTAGCAATGTAAAAAGCTAATAGGTGGTAACGGTCAAGTATTTGAGCAAAATGATAAATAAGAGCTGGGAGGTGAAACAGAAAACAAAAGAATGATCTTATGCTTGAAAGAGTTGTGATACCATCAAATAGTATGACCTTTTAAAATGGAAGGGGAAAAAAAAGGACTGTAGGAATCATTAATTCTTTTCAAGCACTGCATAATTTTAATTCTGCTGAGCACTTTCTTCATGGTCAGACTCTTTCACTTATAAATAATCTATCTTTTGAAAAATATCTTGCCCCTAAAGAGAGAAGGCAGCTCCCCAGCCCTATATGAATCTGGGCTAAGATGGTCTCTTTTCTCAGCTGCAATGTAGATGTGATGTTCTTGCTACCTACACACAGGGCACAGAACTGAACAGTCAGAGAGAAAACAGCTCTCCACAAGTAAGAAGGAAACATGTGTCACAGCACCAACTTACACTGGATGAATAAATACTGCAGTAGCTATGATCTCTTGAGTGCTGATGTGTATTTGCATGTCTTGCCCTCAGGGCTGAGAAACTAAACACAGAAATGCTGAGAAACTTTTGCTAAAAAAGAGAGGCGCTGTTGCCAAATCTGTGTTATTCACAATCTGAAAACATACATCCAGGCTGAAAGAAGCAGCTTAATCATTAAGTTTTTCAGTGCCTAAACCCAAGGTGCTCAGGAAAATGTAGGATGTAGGATCACAGCTTCAGAGAACACCACTGCGTAGTAGCAATCCATCCCCTAGCAACTTTTGTTTCCATGGCAAAAGATGTCCTGTTTACTTTGAGCTTTACTATCCTCTGCTGATCTGGGGAGATGTGATTGGATTGGTGAACAGACAGATTAAAAGATGAGCAAGATCCACGAAGAATTACCCCAAAAAAATTCCAAATACTTTGCTTTATTGTGCCAGGGTCGAACACATTTAAAAAAAAAAATTAAAACGTAAGGAATTGTCATTTAAAAAGCAGCACAAAAGGAAATATCGATGTGTCATTGCTCTGTGACACCACACTGCGGCCGAATGATGATGGTTGGCACAGGTGAAGTCGCCCTCCCCATTCTTCAGATTTACATACTTTGACCCTTCTGTTTGAAGAGCCGTGTTTCCAGTCCTTACCTACAGAGAGCGTTCCTTGTGAAGAGGGAACATTGGCATGCACAGCCTGCCTTTGACAGCAGCCTCCGGGKTGGCCTTTCTGATGCCTCCTGAGCTCCGGCGCCCCCCGGGCCGGCGGCGGGGCCGAGCCGCGCTCCGCCCGTCCCGGCGCCCTGCCCGGGCTCGGGGCTCCGGCGCTGCCAGGGGCACCTGCTGCCGCTTCCCTATGGATAGCCGGCATGCCCCGCTGCCTTGGGCAGCCCGTTCTGCTCCCCGGTCCTGCACGGGAGGGTGAGAGCAGCATCTTCTCCAGCGTTCCTGGGGGGGCGGCCCCGCCCGCTCGGCCGCCGCCAGGGGCCGGAGCCGGATGCTCTCTCTCCATCTCCCGTTTCCCGGCCGGAGCGGGATGCTCTCTCTCCATCTCCCGTTTGCCGGCCGGAGCGGAAGAACTCCGCAGCGCCCGGACGCGGACGAGATCTCGGCCCCCGCGACCCTCCCGGCCCGGCGGTGCCCCGGTGGCAGCGGAAATCCCCGTCCGGCCAAGCCCTCCCCGACCCCCGGCACTGGCGGCATCAGCCTGCCCGGGGAGAGCTGCGTCCCCCYGAGCCGAGAGGCGAAGCCCGGGGCCGCCGATGCCTTCCGCGGGACGCTCCGCGCCGTCCCCCCGCCGTGAGCCCGCCGGCGGCCACGGAAGCCCCCGCCGAAGTGCCGAGCCCAAGTTTTCTGAAGGGCCGGAGCGGCGGCCCCGCGGTTACCTGTCCCTCCCGGCGCTGCCCTCGGCCGGCGAGCCCCCGCGCTGGCGGCGCTAGCTGCGGCTGTCCCGGCCCGGCCCCATCTCCGCTCTGCGCCGCGCCGGCCCCAGACACCACGTATTATGTACGGCCCGGAGCGCCGCTCGCTCGCTCGCTCCCGCGCCGTGCCTGCGCACTGAGCCGCTGCCGCCGCCGGGCGCGGAGCGGCGCCGGGCCCGGCTCGCCAGGCCGCCCCCGCCTCGCCACACCGCCCCCGCCCGGGGGAGCCGGCCCTGCTCTGCCGCCGGCCCTGCCCGGCTGCCGGCGCTCAGGGTCCCGCCGGCAGCGCCGGGCAGGCCCGCGGGTGCACGCCAAGGTCACGGCGGTGCCCTCCGTGGGTGTCGGCGCTGAGGCCTCTGATCGCGGCCCCCACACCTCCTCGCCCTTGTAGTCCGCATGGAAACTCGCAGGGACCCGTGCTGTGCTGTACGTGCAGCCGAGTGGATAGACGTGACAGAAAGTGTCCTGTGAAGGACAAGGAGCTGAGATCTGGGGGTTGGGGGTCTTGGAATCTCTGCTGGTCAGAGTGACTTTGAGATGCATTAGAAAGTCTCTTTTCCCAGCCTGGCAGTCGAAGAAGGAGTCAGAACTCTTCTGTTCTTGTTCTCAAGGTTGTTTATTGTTTCTTATCTATAAAATTCTTTCTCTGACTCACTTGAGGTTTGTCTGGCAGGTCAGGTTGAGGCACACCGCCCATCTTTGGGGTGGTGTTATCTTTTTATACTAAAAGCTACCTGTACACTATTTACAATAACTTCCTAATACCTATCACTTTTGTTAGTGAGTTTCTACTTTAAACTAATCTAAAAGTGCCAACATCACTCAGAAGATGGAGGCTAGGAAGAAGAAGGAAAAAAGGACAAGGCACGCCCAAATTTTTCCATCTTGGGACTTCAAGTCCCGATTCTAAAAACCTCAAAAATCTATTTTTCACCCCGTGACAAACTAAGAATTATTCTACTTAAACTTTCTTGACTTGTAATTCTTCATGTAAGGTTGATAATTATTTTTTTCCAAGGGCTAAATCAAAGGCACAGGGGTCTTKGTCTCTGCCAAGGTTTCTGAGCCCCCCCAGGCAGGGGCTCGAGCCCTCCAGGGCAGCCAGAGGAATTTCCTGGGTTCTGACATTGGGGAATGAATCGCTCAGCATGAGACCCTGGGGGGGTCCTGAGGGAGACAGAGTGAGGCTGAGGGACAGGTATTGGCGTCTGCCCTGATAGCGACAAGTTGGTTGTTCAGTGGGAAAAGATTGCAAGAAAGCAAGTTTGGGGGCTAAGGAAGCTACTGAGGAAAGAGCATGACAAGGCACCAAGAGGTGGAGATGCTAAAGTGAGTCCCACAAAAGTGCAGTGTGTAATTCCTCTGAAAAAATAATGAGAATGCAAAGGTCAGGAGTTCTAAACACTCATATCCGTATGGTGCACTAAAATATGCACAGAAATAGAGTGTTGTTGAATGCAGAAGAAGTGCATTAAAGCAACATGGGGTAGTATTAGCTAAAGGAAAAACAAGGTATTTCCAAGGTGCCTTAATCACTATAGTATATAAAGAAGAAGGTGAGAGTAATGGTTTCATTAATAGCTCTCTTTGGAAGCTGCTTTGGAAAAAGCCCGGCATTTCATGACGACAGTGAGTTTGGGTAGCTGCAAACTAGGAATCATAAAAATAGCTATTAAAAAAAGAGCAAGTTAAGATGTAGATTTGGAGGAAGAAATGTTGGTTTCAGCGCATTTCATCTTGTCCTTCCAAAAACTGTTACGCCTCTCTTGTTTCAGGCAATGAGTAATGCCAAAAGTGTTCCCCTGACCTAGCAGAACTACTTCACAGCAGTGTGCTGTTCAGTGAGTATAATAAGCATACCCCAGCCCACAGCAGCTAGCACGTAATAAACTGACAACCATTTGTGAAAAAAACCAGGAAAATACAGTGAGGTGATAAATGAGAAGCCAGATGGACTATCAGTCTTAAAAGAGATTCTGTGATTAATTTTCCTGTTAAACTAACACCAGAGTTACATGTAGTATCTCAGTTACAACTGAATGCTGCTTTATCTCAGATCAGGAAGATGTCTTCTATAGAAAAGGCAATTAATCTACACGATGAGTCCTCCCTCTGTTTACAAAGCTTCTTTTGCGTACTTACCTATTMACAAAAGCAACAAATAAAAAGAACATGAAATACCTGTGTTGGCCCAGTTTTAACACAGAAGTTACATGCTCAGCTAATCAAGATAAATTAATGTTTTGGCAAYGGAAACATTTGCAGTAATGTTGATCTGTGAACTCCAAATTAGTAACATTAAAGGGGTTACCAAGGGATCACAATTGATGGTATCATAGGTTGATTTTAGTGCACTTTTAGCACATTAGGAAAACTTTAAACTCAGCCTGAAATCAGAGGTGTTCTTGAAGGGTAGCTGAGCTTGGTTATGAGAAGCATTGAACAGGAGGGTGTAAATGCCCTGTTTAGCCTTGAAATAGGTAACATCAATGCAAAGATGTTTTAAAATAGCAGGACCTGTAGTCATGGTGGGACTCAGGGTTTGAGGTGCTGGTATATGAAGGAATATCCAAATAGCGGTCTTTCCTCAGTTACCAGCTTTCAAAAAATTTAGACTATGTTTATCCTGAGGGCTTCAGCTGCTAGGGGCATGGAGAGGAAATGCAATATTCTCCCTCAAGCTGTATATATGGTTTATTTCCCCCTGTGGAAAGGAAACCCGAGTCTAGTGCTTTCTTTATCTTCCATCTGCTGTTTTAAAGGTTTATAATGGACAGTAGTGGGCATGCCAAGGAAGAAATTCTGTCAAGAACTTCTGTAGGTGGTGGTGTTGGTTGCCATAGAATTTACAGGCTTCTCTTTTACTGAGAGTTGAAGTGATTTTATCAGCTGGTTTGATGAACACAGTTTAGATAGCTTCTGAGAGCCTGTGCTGAATTGGAGAAATTACAGCTCCTGTAAAATACATTTCTCCTGTAGCAAAATGCAGGAATTGGTATGAGATTCAAGTTCACTGAGTTGCAGATGTCTGTTCCTATTTGCTTAATGGTGATGGCAAGATTCCAAAAGCTGTTCTTCTGCTTCATGTGTTGTGGCCTGAATAGTTCTGCTGTAATGACATTATTGACACAGTTGCCTGTCCTTACCTTCCTAATGACTGGCTCACCTTCATCTGGAGAGCAAGGCCCATAAAGCTTCCACTTCTGGAAAACCTGCAGTTGACACAGATCCACAAGGAGCAGGACTAATGACTAATACCTGTCTACCTTTCTTCTGGCTTGGAGTCTCCTCAAGGAGCTGTCCTGCCATTAAGAGGGTGATCTTGAGTRGCCAGAAATACTGGGGAGGAATGGGGCAAAAAGGTGAAGGTCAGTTCAAGTCTGTAGTGTTGTTCTAGAGCTGGGAGGATGTATTATAAAGAGTATTTTATTTTTCAAAGCTTGTGATGCAGAGTATGGTTTATGAATCAAAGAGGTGGCTTTTTCAGACTCAATACATGCTGCCAGCTGCTGCATTCCTGTTTTATATGAGGTGGTTTGCTATTGTCCAGAAATCAGTGCCTGGCTACTTGTTTGTCAGACATTACTTTCTCAGTGCTTTGTTCAAAGTGTTCTAGCTAGCAAAAATGATTAATTGTCATAATTTGTCACATTCTGCCGTCACCATCTTTGGATATAGATTTGTTCTTGTCCCCTGAGCCAGAAATACAGAAGATGCTTTCTTGACAATCAAAATCATAAATCTAGGTGTCTTTTTCTTTCTATCTTGCACTGAAAATATATGGGCTAGGAATTGTTTGTTCTCTTTTTCATTCCTGTTGGCGTTGGTGAATTTGAATATCATAATCCCTGGAAATATTTAGGAGCTGTGTAATCCAAAATGCACATACACAAGTGATTGAAGATGTGACAGGGACCTCACATGAGTCAGTGCACATTTGCCTGTGAGGGGATGCTGAGTGAGAGGAATAGGCAGTAGGAATTAGAAGTATTTCAATGACCCATCTTCACTCAGAGACTGCTTCCATTCATCATGTTTGTGTTTCCAGTGTTCAGTAAGAAACTTTCATGCTCTTAGGCCTAGCTTTTTCCAAATAAGCTTCGGAATTGCAGTGTGTCAACATGGTTTAGAGGCAAAAAACCCTAATTTTGACCCAAATGAAACAGAAAAATACCAAACCCACCATTTTCTGGAAGTGTCAAGTGTTGGACAGCAAATGTGTGCAGCAGAGAGTATTTTCTTTTTAGCAGCAGCTACTACTACTGCTAGACCCCCGTGTTGTTTTAAGATGAACTGCTTATGAAGATCAGTGCCTGGGAGCTTGAATTAATTTTTCAAATTTGGTTTCTTAAGGGAAGAGGAATTCAAAGTCATGGGCAGGGGAGGGGAAACTGTTCAGTCATTCTAAGAAATTCAGTTTCTTGCTGAGGAGGTGTGTAATGTTCAAGTGCAGAGCACGCCTGCCAAGGGAAGACTTTCCAGAGTGCTCTGCTCCCAGTGGCACAGCCAGCCAGGGGCTGAGTTTCTCACAGGTTGAGCTGTGGCTGCTGCCTGTGTGGGTTACTGTGTTTGAATGGGTTAGGACACATCAGATGAGTTTCTCTCTCTTCTGTATTCCTGTGGGCCTGTGAGGAAAAAATGTTTGAACCAGAAAGTCTTCTGGGACCTCTCACATGCCTATGCATTCTGCTCCCAGAGGTGTGGTTGCTGAAGTTGCTTCATATGCACCGAGTTCTTCTGTGTTTTGGTGCCCACATGGAAATGGGAGGAACTGAAAACTTGACCTCTGCTGTGAATGCTGAGAGTCATGAGGATGACATTAAAAACTGCTCTCAAAATGCCCTGGAGTCTTAATATTTTATCTGTCTGATTTCTGTTCCAGAAGCCATTAAATTTTTTCCTATCATCTTTTAATAAACTGGTTGGCTTTTAAAAAGGAGCCATTGAAGTTTATAATGCAACTACTCTGGGGTTGGTCTCTTTTGCACCATTATGTGTAATACAAATCTTAATAACAGGGCAGAATGAAGATAGTACACAAATACTGTATAATCAACATAAACACCATTTTAAAAGACATATTTTGATTGCAAGAGCAAAGATGGGAAGGACAGCACTGAGCTGGCGCTGTTGCCCATGTACACTGGCAGTGTCTGAGAGTGGCTGCTGTCAGGCAGGAGCCACGTTGTCGGGAGGATGCTGTGAAGACCTCTGTGCACAGGCATCTTCTGGTTCAAGGAGTTCTTTGTTTTTGTTCACTGAAACAGTGCAGCCACAGTGTTTTTGTAATGTAATTAGCCATTATACCAAGCATCAATTGCCAGGCTGTCACTGAGTGTCTCTTAGTCCATATTTCTTCTTCAGAAAACACTGCTAGATTTAAGCCAAAAAAGTCTCTCCAGACAATTACTTCCCAGAGAGCAGTGAGAAGGATAAGTGCCATCTCAGCTTTTGCAACCAACTGTGTATTTATGGAGGGGAGCATACACTGATTGTTCCTATGATTTATAGATGTTATGAGAAAATAAGCATCTCAGATCTATCCAAGGTGTTTGAATAGAGACACAAGGAAAATGTCCTCTTTGTAGCCAGTCCAACAGAAATTTCATTCCACCTTCGATCCCAATGCACTTTAGAGGGCATGGGATTGGTGGGGTTGCAAGCAGGTACCATCAAGAGACCATTCAAGAGAACACAATTATTTCTGAAGTAAAAAACAGTCAAAGTTCTGTGGTGACACTGTCCACCTTAATTCACTGATGATGTTCAAAAGTAAACCAACAACAGTCATTGGCAGACAAGTTCCACTCTCATGCACATCTGAGAGTGAGAAGTGCAATCTCTTTGATGTATAAGCCAGCAAGGTTCCAGTGTCAATATCATCCTTTTGACATCATCCTCAGACTTCTGTGTGGGACAATGTTTTTATTGCTGCATTTGTGAATATGTACCAAGGACAGATTGGTGGATGCAAATCTTCTGCTTGTGCCTGCAGAGTTTTAAAACCCTTTTGATTTCTGTGACCATGTTTCACTGTGAGTGTGGTGCTCTGCAGTTGGTAGAGGTAATTCAGCAGAGCTCGTTTTCTGTCCAGGATCTTTGACCTCATAACAGTTGTGTGCAGACTTCATGAGGAAATAGCACACAACACCTAACAAAATGCATTTCACTGTCTCTTTTCTTCTGTTTGCTTGCTTGGTGCTACGTGATATAAGGTTCTCTGAAGAATGAATTTTTAACTGGGAATTAAGCCACTTTTTCATTCTATTCCCTTGTTTAATAGCTCAGGACATCTGATCGTTCTGCTGTTTTGTGCTGAAAATATTGAAGATTAAGGGACAAATCTTCAAAACYGCATTGGGATCTAATTATTCAGGCAGTGGTATCTCATTTAAAAGAGCTAAGCCCTTTTAAATCAGTGAGATGTAGTTATCTAAATAATACATTTGAATGCCTTTTTTTTAATCTGAGGAAATGATTATGGTTTTTATTTGGTTTGTTTGTTTGTTTGTTTGGGGGATTGTTTGTTTATGTTTGTTAGTTTGGTTTTTTTTAAACCAATCCATACTTTATAGTGAATTATCCCCATTGATTTTTTTACTTGATGGTAAGATGATCGTAATGTCACTGACCTGGTTTGGTGAGTACTGACAAAGGCTGGAAGTTTCACTGGGTCACTAACTATGCCTTCTTATTAGGGGTTTTGAGTGCAATTTGAATGCTCTACAGCTAGAAGTGAAAAAAGTAGGATCTTCCATTCAAGATCAATATACCCAGCATTCAAAGAAAGTTCTCTAATTCTTTTTGCCTTCGTAATTTATTTCAAGGTTGAAAGATACATTATAATGGGCTATTCAACATCTCTTATACCAAGGGCAATCTGTTCTCCAATTCTTGGAATGATTTTTGCCTATTCTATAAATGAAGATGTAATTTTATTTTGACAAATTGTAAATTCACTGAAAAAAATGTTTCTGGAAGGTTGGAGAAAGGAAATATATTTTTGTTTGGTTCAGTGGAGAAAGGAAAACATGGAAGGAGAGCAAAAAGATTTTGAAAAAAGCATTTTGTTAAAGCAGTTCTCAAAATCAAATATTTCAAATAACAATTGAAATATCAAAATATTTCTAGTTTGAAACTTAATCCTTTGATTCTTCCATTAAAAAGAGTTTGGTTTGGTTTCGTTTATAAATGGACCAAGTCAGAGAGAGAAAAGGTAATAGAAAGAAATTTATTAGTCTCAAATGAAAAAAAAACCATCTAATTTTGTGTCAGTCCAAAATGAATGTTTGTATTTTGTTATGGAACCCCAAAACCCTTTTTTCTCTAGCTATAATGGGGTTAATGACTTTCCTGGTTACTCATTCCAGTGATTAAATGGTTTTGCTGTTGTTAGGGTGTGTCTTGATCATAACCTGTTTAATTACATTGAATAGACTGTGGCTTTTCCAGGGGTGACTTTTCAGCTGATTTGTAGTATTTTCATTGCTGTAATCAACACTGTGGCTATTGTAGTTGAGGCAATTTCTTGTAGTTAATAACTGTAATTTTAGAGAAAATAATGTATTGTGATAAAGGTGCTCAAAATTAATGCAGTGCTAATGCAGGCTAGAAATGAGGAACGTGGTTCTAACTGTAACTAATTGTTTTAGCAATTTGCCTAGGAATTTGCTAGATTCTTCTTTGTCCAATTTCATAATCAAGATTGGCAGTCTTTTTGGAAGATACCCGAGTCCACTAGAAATAACAGGCTTCATTCAGAAGCTGTCTGAAATGGTATTATTATTGTATTTTCTGAATCATGCAGAAGACAAGAAGACACTTTTATGCTTTTAAGTGTTATCTTAAGAGACAGTAACAACTCTTATTACCTCTTGGGCAGCAGTATAGTTCCATTGGAGTCAATGGCAAAATTCCCCATGTCAATAGAGTTCACATTTCACCACTGACTCAACCTAAAGTGCTTCCTTAGCTTAGGTGGCTGTGTGGAATAAGACCTTGCTTTGAACCTTAATTGTGTAGGTGAGGATGATAAAAGTGTTTCGCCAAGAAATTTGACTTCCTTCCTGAATGTGGTAGTAATGGCATCTAAATGCAATTYCAATTTAGTTATGAGGAAGAAAGTGTCCTTAGGCCAGGGACACTTTCAAATGCCTCCAGTACCTGTTGTACTGAGGAAGCTTACTGTAATGCATTTAGAATTGCTACAGAGAGATTAAGTGGAGTGAGGAGGCATTCCAGACTTCCCTTGGCAAATATGTTAGATAGCTTCTTTAGACCCTTCCCTTAACCACAGCAGGGTTTTGGTGGCTGGGGAGGTTTTTTTGATTCATTTTTGGGTTTTTGTTGGGTTTTTTTGTTTGTTTGTTTGTTTAAATAATCTTAGGCTACATAATGAAGTAGCATTTCAAAATAAGACTAGTTTGTTTCTTCATAAATCACAAAAGAGGAATTGTCTCAACAGAAAACCCAATTAAAATGTACTGCTACCATGGCTGCAGGAGCTCCTGAATGCATGATGAATACTCTTGTGCCCTTTGACTTCTGGTTAGTAGGTGTTTAATCTATTACCCTATTTAAACCCAGCTACAGGAGTGCTCTATAATGATGATCACTCACATGTGTTGCCTGGCCTATAAAGGGAAGAGAAACTCAAATTCTTTTGTGGTAAAGTCAAAGGGAGGGCTGTAGATTGCAAACTAGTTAGTGTGAGATTGTTAGTAGCAGCTTTTTCTGTTCTTTGGTGTGTATTAACTTCTCAAGCCTTGGCTTAAATTGCATGTTGCCAAACAAAACTAAAGTTGCTAACAAGAGCAAGCTTAGTCCCTGAGGATGCTGGAAGTAAAGGAAGCTCATCTGCTGGTTGTGTGAGTTGGCTATAAAGTACTGCTGCACTGTGTTTGTTCACTTGACAATGGTCCCCCCTCAAGAGAATTTTATTTCATTGTGAGTTGACCATTATGTTCATATGACCATTATATTCATATAAAAAGTTTTCAAAAATGCCAGAGGAGAGAACTGGGCCTTGCCAGCATCTTTAATGTTTACTGCTGCCTCCATCTGCTGCTGCTATGATTTCCTCTCTTGAGATCCTGTTTGTTTTGACTCTTATTCCCCTTGTATGTTAATTATATTCATGCTGTGCTCTTATTGATGAGGAAAAAATTGATATRTGAAGGTCAGCAAAGAACTTGCTCTTTTTTACTTGTATCTGCTTTAGTAAGTGGGGACATTGTTATAATTTTTGCATGTTTCTCTGTGATCCTGACCTTGGTAACCATGAGGTAAATTAGGAAACGCCTTTACTGAGTTCCATTAATGCTAAGCCAAGTTGGAGTTTGCTATGTTTTTGTTTAATTGGACCAGATATTTATATTCTTCTGGTGTCTTCTGTCCCCAGAACATGTTACCTGTTAGATTGTATACTTACTTAACAAGCCTTAAAGGTGTTTTGAAAGAGATACTGRGTGCTGTGCTCTAAAGCAGTGAGGGGAAAAAAGAATCTGAGGTGCTTGACATTGATGCCTGACTGTTTTGATTGCTGCATTTATTAGAAGCACATCTTTCAGGGAAGGGGCTCTCATACCCACTGTTCTTGCATCTGAGAACATCCCAAACTGTGGGTGGCACTGAGGGAAATCAATGCACTTCTTGAGAAGGAAGATCTCTTCCTAACTCTGTGTTCATACATCACAGTAGATACTTCACTCATCAAATTGCCATATATAGTGTACTCAGTGACTTGGGATTACAAGCCAGGAAAAGCTGCAGCTATGAGATCTTATTTTTTCAACATTTTTGAGTACCTTAGCACATGTCCTTCAAAAATACATTCCACCCTTTTGTAGTAAAATCATTTGGCATACAAATATACTCAGTGTCTGGTACATTTTGAGTGAGATGGAGCTGGAAATTAATAGAGACAGTGATAGGAATAGGACTAAGTGGTTTGATTCCYGTGGATTTGGAGACCTGAATAGATCTACCATTTGTTAAAGTACCTGATTGTATACTGTAGTGATTTATCATTACATGTTAGTAACTGTACAGCTTTATAGAAATATGTGTATGTTATTCTGCAGATATGAGAAACAATGTCCAAAGCTGAAGTTTCAAAACATTTTGAAATCCATGGAAATAACTCAAGATTTTTATTTTCTTAGTCCAGGCAATGACTTAAGGAGTGGAAAATGGCTGGTAAGTTTATCAAGGTCATCTGAGGTGACAATTATAATAAATGGCATGATTTATGTTCAGTGTTACACAGGCTTAATAAATTCTGTTCCTAAAATCTGATTTTAGTCTGCTTAACACTGACATTGAATGTTACAGTCAGTTTTGGTAATCCACACTTCCATTCAAACCTATTGCTGCATTCTAGTGAGACACAGCAGTCTTCAAAGTATTTGGAGTCTACTTGTTTCACTATTATGTTCAAAAACCAGTTCTGCAAGACACGTTTCAGGGTCTGGTGATCGCATTTTTATATTCATAAGAGCATTCCTTTTCCTGGGTATGTAGACGCTTTGCAAAAAAGGAAACTGCCTACATTCTATAACTCATTACACAAAAATTGCTCTCAAATGTTAGTGAAGGTATTTTCAGCTTGGTGCTTTTAAGGAGAAATGTGTAAGGATACCCAACAAGTTACCCAAACAATGATGTCCTAATACTAGAATCTTCGTGGCTAACTCTTAAAAACATAATTTTTTTTCATGGCTGTTTCATCAGGGAGGAGTCCAGAAGTACTGACTTCTATCATATCCCTCTTTTGAGTAAATTGATATAACTCTGCTGGAAATTAGTAGAACTGTGATGAATCTCATCTTCTGGGGCCTGTGGTCGTAAAGCCAGAAATTCTCTGAAATTTGAATTGCATAGCAATACCCTTCATCTTGCAGAGAGGCTTATGATTCAAGGTGATTGGACTTTGAGTATTGCTTCAGAAAAACATGGCCAGCTAGGGATTTTCTTAGACTACTATGGAATTGTTACATCTCACAGAACTAAAATACTGCTGGAAGCTAGAAAAGACCTGTAGTTAAACAAAATTTTTAGAACACGATGTCAATGTTGAGTGGTGTGTTTGCATTAAGTATCCTGTTTGGAATGCCTGCCCAGGAAGCCTTTGCTAGGGAAAGCTTGAAATGATTGAGAGAGTATGCTTTTAGTAAGAGACTTCCCTAAAAACAGGTAGAGTGTGACAATACAGACAGCTACCTGTTTGGTCACTTTGTTCTTGTTCCAGCTGTGTACCTCAAGCAGTCTTAACCACATCAGAAAGTTTGTGGAAGTAATTTCATTTCATACCAAACAAAATACTGCTTCCCTCACTGTTGGAACACTCCAGGGACCTCATAAGGAAGGGCTGGGGATGGGCAATGCTGTTTGACTGATGTGGCTCATCACAAGCAATGTCATCTCTGTGAAGGAGGAAGCCTTGATCAAATTTTCTTCTTGCCGTGTCCTCCGGTGCAAGGCACTATATTTGGGAATTGCCTTTCCTATCTGCTGACTCATCCATGTCAAAAATAAAAGGACGTTAGGCTTTTATTAGACCAAGGAGACCATTATAATTTTTATAGAACTTGTCATCTCTTAGTAACAGAAGCAATTGTCTCTGCAGTTCCTAGCACTTCTATAAGGTAGTATAATGTCCCTTCCAACCCTGTTCATTCACAGGAACATCAGTAAATAAAATGATCCAGGTTCTTTACTGTGTGATCTTGAGGGCAACTTGGCCTGGCCCGGCTTTTGTCTGTAGGGCCACATGCATGTCTGTCCCCATTTTCCCCACTATTCATGCTGCGTGTGAGAAGCATGGCTATGTCCTTGTATTTTCTGGATGATTCAAAATGGGGTCAGTGTGACAACAAGCAGTGCCATGAGAAGGTGCTCATGTCTGTGCCCTTGCTGGATCACTCTTACAGACATACCTATGGGGCGATGGCAGTGAAGTTCCAGGTTCATGCTCCAGTGCCCTTTGTTCAGTGACATCCCCCTTCTGCTGTTTTCCATATTCATGTCCACATCTTCTGTCTGAATCAGAAGAAACTTGACTTTGTCTGAGCCCTGAGCCTAGAGGAACTTATCCATCAGCTGTGGCTGGAGAAGATAGCCCTTGTGGTTAGAGTGTATTGGAAGGAGTCTTGGAGGGCTCCAACACTGTTTTGTTTGATGAAGTGTTGGCCAAATGAAACAGGAGGATGGTTTGCCTCTTTGCATATTTTATTTCTTTACCAGTTAAACAGAGGGAGTGACCTTTGCCTCCTTAAGATGCTTGCAAATGAATTCTGATCTGACTTAATAGACCTGAACATAACTTACTATGTTATATCCTCCTCAATTTTCTCACTTTTTAGAAACCCACACTTTTGAATTTTCTTCTGTCTCTTGTGCTTGTTAAATTCATTGCTAATTGAGAAATAAATTGCCTAATTACACCAAGATTCTGCCTGAGTCCTGAAAGTATTGAAGTTGTAAATTATCTAGTCCAGGCCACTGTGAAGTTATAATTGCATTTTAAGAGCTCAGTAGTTTACCACAGAGATGTCTTTTGTTAGGCATTAACACCTTCCTCAGGTGGTGAGGTCACAACAGGGCATTTCTCATTGCTTTCCTCTGTCTCTGCTGTCTGCTCTTAGATTCTGTGCGCTTGAATTTTCAATGTGGGCTAATACATGTTCAGGCATACCCATTTACTAATCTTAAATAAAATGCAAGAAATGTAGTTTTCTTTTGAAAATACCTATACTGGGTTGTGTTAACTTTTTTCTCCCCTAGATGTGAGAGAAGAATATATAAGAAGAATATTCACCCTGTGGCTTAGTGCCCATCTTATGTTTTGTGTTGTTCAGTCATGACTACAGACCTCACCTGGGCTAATGCGGAAGTTCCCATTTCCAATGGTTCAGGAGATATGTGGGAAAATCTGGGAGCTAAGTATTGTGGTGTTTGTAAATCAGGAAGAGTGTGTAGCCATGGTCACTTAGGACCTCGTTTCCAAGACGTGAAGCTGATGCCAGTGAGCCTTGGTAAGAACATGGTGGCTTGTCAAAAACAGGGAAACTGAGATGGATAACCAGGGTTGTATCTGGCTTGAATGCAGTCACAGCTTGGGATTGTAATTGAGCATCTACCATGGAATAACTCTGTTCTAAGCAGTGTTTTTTCAAGGATGGGTGCTTTTCAAAAGGCCAAATCAAGTTCCTTCAAACATATTTGAGTTGGCAAAGAATGAGTCAAAGCAGGTCTGGTACCATTAGCAGCTATCTCATAAAGATAAGAGAATGGGTGTCATCTCAGAGAACAGGTAAAGCATGTGTTTGAGGCCTGATTTTTAAACAGTTGAATAAAACTGAACAGGAAATGAAAATAGAGGACCTGGAAAAGAGCTAACACAGGCAAAGCCTTATGTAATCAGTATGATGCTCTTTCACTGGGAAGATGCCATTCCAAAGCATCTGCACAGTACAGTTGTGCACAAGATAATATTCCTCTTGGCAATATTGGGGCACTGCTGAATTCTCATGATTATCCTGGAAATATCCAGAGTAAGTGTGCTGGAAATTCAGAAGTAGTAAAGCTAAAGCCTAAATATGTCCTTCAAGAGAAGTGTGGAGGAATTGTTCTCTGTTTAAACCAGTGAGTGAAGTTGGGACATAAGATTTCAAGACTGTTACAAAAATGGGGAAAATCAGCTGCCTGCTAAGACTGCCGAGAGCAGCACATAACTGCACAGCAAGAGTTTGTCTTGAGTAATAGGGACTATTTTTTAAACTGAATTCAGCTATACAGTTAAATATAGTTGTTCTTAAAATTATTATTCCGAGAAAATCTTTTACATAGACCCCCTTTGTCAGGTTTTATTCTATAATTAGTCCTGTCCTACATTTATTTTTCATTACTAACTCGCACAGGAGCTATTAAGAAGAAGGCATGCTTGAAAATCCCCTGAATTACATGCTGAGCTGCTGATCTGTGAAAGCTCATACATGATAATGGGATTTAAATGCTTAAGATACCCCTGAGAAATCTGAGTATGAGGCCTTCCAAGGTTTTAGAACAATGACTGAAGAGCCCTGAATTTGAGCATAAATTGCTCCTTTGTTTTCTGAAAATGGAATTCATAAAATACTGAATATCTCAACAGGCTATTCTGGCCCCTTGAGATCCACCTCTGTCTCCTCAGACACTGTCCTTCCTGAGGCACAGGTGCCTAAATGTCTGATTCAAGGTTCTCAGTCCCATGTGCTAGAATAAATTGATGTATGAGCTATGAAAAGCATAAAATTTAAAATTTGTTGATTGTTACACCTCATGGGTGCCTTCTGAAAATATTTTCTTATTCCTTCTCACAATGGATTTTAGCAGAACAGTCAAGGACTCTCCAGTTCCTGCTCAGACTGGACTAGTTTTGAAAATACTGGTTTTCTATAAGATTATTATCCTGTTCTTTTGGTTAGTCAGCTTTTAGAAACATGTGTCCTGCAGTAAGAGATTTTCTCTGCTCACAGCAAAGATTTTCTTGAATTGATATTCAATCAATTGTGGCTTTTGATTCTTTTTTTTCCTTATTCTCAATAAGCGCTATTATGCACATCATCAAAGCCCTTTTAATACCACAGACCCACTGCATTTCAGTACTTGCATACAACTTTCTCAGCCCTTCTATGTAAAACTTCCCAACCCTCCCAGCTGCTCTGCATCAGAAGATTAATTTCCGCCACAGAGTGAATGGCTTTGTGATGCAGGAATGCGACCTACAAATCTGTAGGCTTTTGATTTTTAGCTCTGAAACCTCTAGTGTAAGAGGTTTTAGTGCTCACTGGACCTGGAGAAGGACAGATGATCTGCCAGCACTGCGTGACCTCTTGCACACCAAGCCCCTGTGGAACAAGGAGTTGTACTTCTCTCTGTTCTTTTCTGTGAGACATTTGAAACAATGTAAGTGAAATAGGGAAGCAGGCCTTGAACAAATCTGTTGACAGCAGGGTATGAGGGTATCTGTGGTACTAATCCCCTCAAAAGCCATGCTTCCTTTCCTGCTTTTTATGCTTTAAGCAACTGGCTTCCCACTTCTCAGGTGATAGAAGAAAGATGTGAATTTTAGTAACTGCAAGTGGCTACAGAACTCTGGTCTTTGAAAACTTAAGCACTGGAATCTGGCAATGCCTGACCTTGATCATTGTGAAGAGAATTTTGAGACAAGCTTTAAAAGTGAAAGGCGAATGCAGTTTTCCTCAGCAAAGGAAATGTAAGGCTTTTGTGGGCATGCAGGTGTTTACAGCTAGGATGCCTTTGGGATAAAAGATGCCAAAAATGATGTGATGGATGCTGCAGTGAAGGTAGCCACAGCTTAGTCTTGAACTGCTTGAGGCTGGGTTTAAGATTTCTCATATAGCAATACTCTCTGTAGCGTAAACCATGCTGTCTCCATCCCAGTAGTTTGCAGCACGCCTCAAGTGCATGGTAAGGAGTGTGCACATCCTCCATCAAAGTCATCTGGCTGATAGCTTCTATGTTCTTGGTGTTTAAAAAAAAAATCAGTCTTATGTGCACCAGAGCCGCCTCAATCCCTGACACTTTCTATTGAAGAGGCTTTTAATGGAAAAGGTGTTAACAGGAAAGGGCAGAAACAGGAAAGGTGTTTACTTGCAATTTTGTGTTTTGAAAGTCAAAGGGACACATGCTTCTGCTGTATTTGCAGGAAAAACAATTAAGAAAGTAACCAAAATCAATTATCTACATGATAGCTGTTCCTTAAGTTCAAGGTTAAGTGGACCACTTTCTAAATGTAAAACAAATGCATGCAGCCTAACCCCAATGAAAGGGTAGGTTGCAGGCTGCACAGTATATCAAGAACTTGTAATTGACTTGGTTTACATAAAGTAACACAATCCAAGTCCGGATGGTTAAAAGTGCTATTGAGTTTGTGTTTGCTTTTATATAGATACACACATTATATATATATAAATGATTTTAGGAGTTATACTGAATTCCCAACTGCTTTTCAGAAAGAATACCCAGGAGCAATTTTCTGTAAGTACTGCATCTTAATCCAAGGATGTTGGTTTTACAGAAACCAGTGCCGCTTCTGTATTTTTTAAGATATTTAATTCACTAGAATAAATTTCAGCTTCATTGCTAGCTTTGAAAAATGTAATCATAAGCCCAATAATGAAAGCTGCCCTTTATTGCAGCTTTCTCTTCTTGGAACTTGTAGAGTACAAAATTAATTTTTGTTGTGATATTCTGGTCCTGTTACTTAGTGAAAATCTCTCTCATCTGACTGCTAGGTTTTGTTCTGTAAAATCATAAGAGGCTAGATTCTTGGAAAAGTATGAAATTGATATTTTAATTATATCTTTTAAATTGTACTTGGATATTACACCCCCCCTCCCCCCCAAATGCTAAAGAGATTTCATGTTCTTTGAGTCTTTATGCATTTCAAGGAAAATGCTGCAGTAACATTAAGCTGTGTAAAAAGGTTCAGCTTCATTACCTAGACAGTAATTAGGAAGTGCTAGTTACTACTTTTTTTGCAGCTCCCTTGACACTACAGATTGTACAACTGTTTCTAAGATGGTGGTGCCCATCTCACTGAGCATTTGGAGGAAACCAGTGTGGTTTTTGTGAAGCTTGTAAGTTGAGGCAGTGGTGTGGTTAGGACCCCTGTGCTCTGCCTCTACTTGCTTTCCTCTCACAGCTGTAGCAGCAATGAATGAAGTAGAAGTTAAATTTAGTTCTCCTTGGTGAGTCAGAGGCTGTTAAGAATGGCTTGAAGGAAAAAAACTGAGGATATTGAATTGCTGACCAAGCACAAACTGGTAATAGTCCTGTGACTTTACAGTGCTATAAAGAATGACTGACTGTCACAGGACTGACAATACAAGTGAAACCACTGCTCTGCTACTGAAGCCCACTCTGTCATTTCACTTTCAGGATTAACTCTGTTTGTATATTGGCTCGGAAGGGAGCACACCACCTTTCTGTGATGCTGTGTTGGAGCTTTTTACATCCTAGTCAGAAGTTACATGTCCTGGAAAACATGCAATGAGATAGTCAGTTTTTCTTTTTTGAAGTATGACAAGATACTGTGGATTGGATAAATGCCTGCACCTCACATTTTGTGATGGAAAATCTCCTAATTTCCACTGAGCAATGACTTGATCCTTCTCACAAGGAGGGACTGGTGGGGAATGTGAAACTCAAGGGGAGCCTTGTCTGTAGTGACCATGAAAGAGTGGAGTTTGAGACCCTTAGGGCAGCAAAGAGGGCACATAGCAAGCTCACTACCCTGGAATTCAGGAGAGCAGACTTTGGCCTCCTGAGGGATCTGTTTGGTGGAGTACCATGGGATAAAGCCCTGTAGGGAAGAGAGGACCAAGAGGACCACTTTGGATGCTTTTACATCTCCCAACAGGTGAAGGATCGGGCCTTGAGGAGTGAGGTATTGGCCCAGGATACTTTGTCTTTAGGCAGTCCTCCAGGTATAGCAAACCTGAGGGTTTGCTGGCTCTGAGAGGTGTCCTCCTCCGAAGGAGATTGCTGGATGCAGCCCACTCCAGTCCAGGAGAGCTCAAAGGGAAATTTTGGACCACTGTTTATAGGGTTGCAAGAGAGTGGGCTTTGGTCATCATAATGTCTCATCCTGGCCACAGTTTGAGCGAGCACTTTGAAGGTATGAGAACAGGAACATTATGCCATTCAGGCAAGAGGAATATTTTCTGAGGCTGGTCATAGGATAACAGCAGCTTGTTCTGGGAGCAGACAGTGTTTCTGATAAGCTTGGCAGGAGCTGAGTCTGGGTGTTGTTTTCAAGGCCTTACAAGCATTCCTCAGATCACACTGCAGCCTGGAGAGGAGCAAGGGGGAGTGTACCAGTGCCATTGGTGAGAGCCAACACAGTTTCACTAAGGACAAGTTATGACTGACAAGTTTGGTGGCCTTCATTGATGAGGTGACAGCATTAGGTGTATAATGTCTGTCAGAAAAACTGACATCAGCTACCTGGGCTTGTACAAAGCATTTGACACTGAACCTCATGTCATTGTCTGCAAACTGGAGCAGCATGGATTTGATGGTGTCATAGTTTGACTCTGGCCACATGCCAGGCACCCATGACAGCTGCTCACCCTCCCCTGTTGCAACTGGGCAGAGAAGAGAAAAGAAAAAATTAATGAAGGGTTCATGAGTTGAGATAACGACTGGGAGAAAACACTCCAAGGGCAAAACAGATTCAACTTAGAGGTACAAAGTGAGTTTATTACTAAGAAGATCAGAGGAGGATAATGAGAGGTAAAATAAGCCCTTATAAAACACCTTTTCTTCCCCCCAACCCCTCCCCAGTTCCCACCGACAGCACAGGGAGACAGGCATGGGGGTTTTGGTCAGTTTGTCATCTGAGGTTTTCTTCCACTGCACAGGGAGAGGAATCCTTCCCCTATGAGACTGTGGAGTCCCTCCCATGGGACACAGCTCTCCACAAACCTCTCCAATGTGGTTCCAATCTCAAGAGCAGCAGTCATCCCAAAACTGCTGCAACGTAAGTCCTCCCACAGCAAACAGTTCTCCCAAAACTGCTGTGGAGTGGATCACTCTTCCAGGAGTGCAGTCCTCCAAGGACAGGCTGCTCCAGCCTGGAAGCAGGGCCCCCCTCTGGATCACAGCCTCCTCCAGGCATCCACCTGCTCCAGCTTGGGCACCTTCCCCATGGGCTGTATGTGGGTCTCTGCCTTCCCCATGGATCCCCACGAGCTGCAGGGGCACAGCTCCTTCACCATGGTCATCAGTCACCACAGCCTGCAGAGGAATTTCAGCTCTGGCACCTGGAACATCTCCCCTCCTTCTTCACTGACCTTGTTGTCTCCATGTTGTTTCCCTCACATGTCCTCACCTCCAGSTGGAATTAAAACTGCTCTCCCCTTTGTTTTGATTTTCTTCTTGATTATCACAGACGTGTTTACCATCACCTCTAATTGGCTCAGGCTTGGCCAGCAGCATGTCCATCTTCAGACCCATCAGGGATTGGCTCTGCTGGACATGGTGGAAGCTTCTAGCAGCTTCTCACAGAAGCCACCTCTGTGGCCCCCTGCTACCAAAAACCAGGCTGTGCAAAAGCAACGCAGATGGATGGATGGACCAGGCAGTGTACAAGAAATTGTCTGGGTGGCTGTGCTCAAAGGGTTGTGGTAAATGGCTCCAGGCTGGTGCCAGGTGGCATTCCTCAGGGATTTGTGTAGAGACCAGTGCTGTGTAACGTCTTTGTCGGCAGTATGGACAGTGGAATGAATTCACCTGGCAGCAAGTTTATTGATGACACCAAGCTGTGTGGTGCAGTTGACATGTGTTGCGGTGTTGTTGTGGGTCCCAGGACAAGGTGAGAGATGAGAATTGACTCCAAGTTCTTAGAAGGCTGATTTATTATATTATATATTATATGATAATGATACCCTAAAATTATACTAAAGAGAGAAAAAGGCGATCAGAAGGCTGGAAAGGAATGAATAATAAAAACTCGTKACTGACCAGAGTCCTGAGACAGCTGGACTGGGATTGGTCATTAAGTTAAAACAATTGACATGGAACCAATCAAAGGTGCACCTGTTGGTAAGCAACCTCCAAACCACATTCCAACAATGAGATAATTATTGATTACATTTAATTTCTGAGGCCTCTCAGCTTCTCAGGAAAAAAATCCTGGTGAAGGGATTTTTCATAAAATACCACAGCGACAGACGTGTTAGAGGGAAAGGATGCCATCCAGAGGGATCTTGACAGGCCTGGAATATGGGCCCATGCAAACCTCATGAAGTTCCAACGAGACCAAGTGCAAGGTCTTCAGCTTGGGTAGGGGCAATCTCATGCACAAATACAGGTTGGGCAAAGAGCAGCCCTGAGGAACAGGACTTGGGCGTGTTGGGAGATACAAAGCTCAACATAAGACAGCAATGTGCTCTCACAGCCCAGAAAACTAGCTGGGACTCCCAAAACTCCCCTTTTATGGATTCTACCTGGAGTACTGCTTTCAGCCCTCAGGTCCCTTACATAAACATATGGTCCTGTGAAGCAAGTCCAGAGGAGGGCCATGTAAATGATCAGAGGGCTGAAGCATATTTCCTATGAAGACCCCGGGATTTGGGATTACTCAGCTATGAGGAGACCTTAGTGCAGCCTTCCAGTACCTAAGAGGGACCTACAAGAGAGCTGGAGAGGAACTTTTTACAAGGATGTGAAGTGATAGGATATGGAAGGGGGAAATGGCTTCAAACTGAAAGAGAGTGCATTTAGATTAGATTTTGGGAAGAAGTCCTTTGCTGTGGACCAGATTCCCCTTAGAAGTTATAGATGCTCCATCCCTAGAATTGTTCAAAGCCAGGCTGGATGGGGCATTGGGCAGCCTGGTCTAGTGAAAGGTATCCCTGTCTATGGCAGGGAGGTTGGAACTAGATTAATTTGTACTTTCCAGCCAAAACCATTCTACTATATAAGTAAATGAGTAATTACATAGATAATAGATAGATTAGATAGCTCCACCCTATCCTATGTGAAAAATTGATAGGAAAATGTTGTAGGTATGTGTGTGAGTTTTACACTGCTGTGATATACCAGTTTAAATTCATGCCTTGGATTATACAAACCACTTTTATCTTGCACATTTTGGGAAGCTGAAAACAAAGCCTCCTAATTATCAGTGATACTGTCAGCTATGGTAATCATCTTGTTCTGGTGAGCAGTCTTGAATGCAGTAATATTAAAATACAGCCATTAGCAAGTCTCTGTGATAAAAGCTTTTGTACAAAGCTTGATGCATCCACAGGCTATTAACCTATAAATTGGTAGGGATTTAGAAAGGAGAAGTATTTTTATAGGTGACCAAGCATTCCAGGTAATAGTAGAAAGCATTCAGGTGAAAATAAGTAACATAAAAGCAAAGGCTTTTCAATGGCAGCTGAGGTTAAGTTAGGGATGTGAATCTCTGTGTTTTGGGGAAAAATATCTTAAACTGATTGAAGGAAAGGAGAAAGTGTGTGGTTGAGCATCCTGTAGCAGCCAGGTATGTACTTTATTGAGCATTTCTCTAAAGTGCATGTAGATCTGGACTTGATTCCCATGCAGATCAAGGCAGGCTACTTCTCTGCTGCATGCCAAATGTTTCTCTGTCCCTGTGTGGAACTTCCTAACAGCATGCATATCTGTGTTTTATTGCATTCAATGTTTTCTAGTCCAATTACAGTTTCATTGCTTCCCAAATAAGTCTGGCTCTGCTACTCATTCTGATTCACCACTGTAAACAATTATTTGATGTTCTCAGTAAACAGACACTCTGGGAGACAATTGGTGATTGTTTTAAAAGAAATCGCTGCAGGATTTCAAGCTATCAACATTATTTCTATGGAATATGATTGTGTCATCCTTCATCCCAATTTCATACCTAAAGTTACCTAAAAAATTACAAGCAATCCCCCTACACCCAAAATTCATATTTGTAACTGCTGCAAGTTTTAAATATTCAGCATGCATCTTCAAAATTTTCTAGTGTGAAACAGTTTGTGTGTATTCTTCATCACAAGGCAGACTGTTGTACATATTTATCACAGTAGCATCTTTGACAGCAACGTGACCCACGTATTATTTGATGGCTACAAAACAGGTAACTATTTTGTTTAATTTATAGTCTTAGAATTTTTGAGCATGCCATTAAAGGCCATTCATGTGCTTATAAATGTAAAAAGGCAAGACAGGCAGTTTGCCGTGTTTACAAATTGCTCTGGCTACCACAATGTGCCAAGGATCTGCAAAAGAGTTAAAGAAGCACTGTTGTGCTTTTTGCTTCTGTGGAACTTCTTATATTTGTGATAAATGTTGGCAGGTTTCCATGGTTAGGGTGCTGTTCACGGCCACTGTCTAGCCAGGAGCTAATTCTATGGATGTTACCATGGGCACTGATGGAGGGAAATTCATATTGAATGAAAGAGAATCATGGAAAAAAGGCAGGAGGCAGAAAAGGAGTGACAATTATAATTGTGTTAGAGGTCAGGAAGGTCTTGTAACTGTGGAAGAGCTGTGAAACTGTGTTGGCGTCATATAGTACAGAAATATTCAATGTATGTATGCTCTGGCTATGGAATGTATGAGGAAATAATGCTTCCAACCCAAGAGCAAGATTATGGCTGTTGTCCTAATCACCTAGGAGCTGTGGCTCTTAAGCTCACAGTGCTAGAATTAAAAAAAACCCACCCTTTTGTTCTCTGTAGACAATAGAGAGTGAGTGTGTGTCCCTAATTCTCTCCTTTAGGAATATGCTGCCCATATAGATTATCACATTTAAGTGAGGCATGCAGCATGTCATCTTGGAAGCATTACAACACCCAGGAAGCTTCATTGATGTGAGCAGTTGTCTTGGCTGAGATACGGACAGCACATTTCAGGAATAAGATTTAAAAAACCTCCAAAACCACTCCCTCCCCCTGCAGCTCTTCCCCCCCAAACCAAACCAACCCAACAAAACCCAACGCCACACACACACACAAAATCCATATTCTTGCTCATTCTTTTGATCCTGATACTGCTGTGTGTTTTTGATTTTCCATTATAATTTAAATCACACAGAGTTCTCCCAGTATTGGGGGTATAAGGCATCAGATCCTTACATTGGACCTTGGCAATTCCCTTGGGCACCAGCGATTCTCCTGGGATTAGGCGTTATTGAGAGGATTAAGGCAACTGAATAGGATTTCTGATGTGTTCATTTTCAAGGGTAAAAATTCACATCAGCAGGTTTGAGTTCTAAACTGTCTCTGTCTTTCATAGCCAGCGTCTCTTGTGCCTTCAGCTTTTCCACTGCTCTCATCCTTGTTTCCTGACTCAAAATCAGTTGCTGTTTTTTGAGGTGTCAGGAATGAGAGCTACTGTTAATTCTTCCTTCTTGAGCACCTGTGAGTTGAGTTGCTGTGAAGAACATGAGATATCCAGTGAAGAATGCTGGAAGCACCTGCCAGCGTGGGTGATGTACAAGAGGAAAAGCTGGGATGAGATCCAGAGACTATATGTTGGGAGGAGTTTGAAAATTATGTTCTGTGGGGGAGAGGTGGCAGATGGCCATCCTTCACCCTCATGCATTTTCACCCTTAAACCACCTTCCTTTTGTTCACAATGAAGAAACCTGAGTGGTGTCCTGATTCCTATTTTCCTTCTAACACCTTATGAAAAACCTCATTGTGTGAACCAAGTGGCCCTTTTTTGTTGGAAGTTCTTGGGCACTTGACTCTATCTCCTGCCTTTTCACCAGTGGCAGTTGACTACTGCCAAAGGCCTGAGGAAAGATTGGGGGGAAAATTAATTAAATGATTTGCAATGGTCTGAAAAGTAACGTTGAGGCACTAAAAGTTGAAGTTTTCCAAGATTTTTCTGGATATGCCAAAATTATTTCCCCAGCTTTTCAGCGTGTCTTCCCTACAAAAGGAATAGTTTCTTTAATAAATATTGCTTTAATTTGAAACTTTAAAGTTTTAATATGAAATCTCAACAACTTTTGCACCCTTCAGTGTAGCATCTTTTTGTTTATTTCTTTTTTCTCGCAATAAGAAGTATTTTTGACATGCTGCCCCTCTTATTGAAGTTTCCAATAGTAGCAGCTAGTTAGTGTGGACAAGTGCAATGTTTTCCTGACGAAATCAAGTCACAGCTTTTTCTCTAATTTATTTTGAGAGAAAGAAAGAAAAGATTGTTCTTCTAGTTGGAAACTTTATTGTGGTATCTTAATGGGCCTCAGGAAATCAAAATAACATTTGTGTTTACTTTTCTTGTCTGAGTTTTCTCAAGAAATAAAATGATTAGAACTCTTCTGTTCAACAAGTATCATTCTGTCTGCACATTGGGGCAATGAATGCATTTTCTGCTACATTTGAGTCTAAGGGAAACTGGGGAAAGTGAATAATTTTGCCTTGAGAGGTGTGAAGTGCCACTGTAGCAAGTCTCAGAGCTGTAAAATGGGGTAGTTATTCTCAAGGTTGTTTTCAGGAGAACTACAGACTTCTCATGTTAAGTGTTTTTCTTTGGTTTGTTGATTTTACTTCACTTTTTTTTTTGCTTTATTGCTTCTTGTTTTTCCTGTCATATATGCTCATTGTCCCCTGCATAAAACTGAGTTTTGAGGTCAAGCTGCCGTTCTCAAGTTACAAAAATATGTGAAAGGAGAAAAGAGCCCAGATGTGTGCCTGAGTGCATGTGCAAGAAGCGAGAAAGTGACATTCTTACGATTTCTTTTCAGACCAAGACACTTATATCTGCAGATCAGTTGGAGCTGGGGTGCTAAATATTTCCCTCTATGCTGGAAAACCAATCAATGAAGTCCAGTGCTCTGTGTAGGCAAATACCTACAGTTACTGGTTGATCTGTAATGTGGGGAGCAATTCCAACCTCTTGGATCCTAGGCCATAGAACATTGGGAACCCTCTGTGAAGTTTCTGTTCTGCCCCATCACTTTTAGCGCTTCACCCCATCTCCACATTAAGGCTGGAGGTTAGTCYTGATGATTTGCAACGTACAGCGGGAAGCAATAACTGCAAACATGTAATACGCTCCAAATTTTATATGTTTTCAAAAGAAGTAGGCTGCTGGGGTGGGGGCTGCTCTATCATTGTTCCAGCTCTCACAAGCAAGCTTCCCCCTCTGCTCAGGTGAGACTCTGCAACTCACAATGGATGGAAGAACTTGCTAGGAAGACTTTGGGGGTGGGAAAAATTTTGTTATAAGCAAAATGCTTCATATGCAACTTCTAGAAATATCTTTTAGTAAGTAATAAATGCCTCTGACAAGAGGGAAACAGAAGAACCTTCTTAAAGGATATGTTTTTAAGCCAACTTATCTAGCAATTGGTTTGACCATTGACAAGGAGGCGTACTGTACCCCTGGTGTCCCTTTCCCCTTAGGCAGGTCCGCATCATTTCTGCAATGTGTTGTGGCCACTTCCTCGTCGGGGGGGATAATGGGATCCTATATTGGAGCCTGGATGTTGGGCAATGTCCTACAAAACAGCTGTCCTGAGACTGTAATGACTTTCTAATTCATAATTTCCACATCCAGGCAAGATTTATGATTTATCTATCCATGATTTCCCTATTTTGAAAACTGCACTCCCAAAACTTCACACAGACCATGGCTGCTTTTAGGTTTTTTTCCCCCTCATTTATTCATTTATTTAAGTGGGGCTTAAACTTTAACAAGACTTAGGACTCACTGACCCAAAGCAGTTTCCAGACCTTTGTTGCTAGAAATGTCAAATCTCTTGTTTTTCTTGCTTTGTTGTGTGCTGAAATATGAGTTAATATTTCCATTGTTTTTGGCTAATAAAATAATTCTTGGTATTGTAATCATGGTAGGGATTAACTAGATACCATTATTCTAAAATATTATTTTTTCTGTTTGGATTTATAAGGACCATAATTGTTTTAATGAGTCATTCATGTGGTCTGCCTCTGGGTCTGAGATTTCATTGTGTTCAACATCAGAGGGAATGGTACCTACAAAAGATGCTGTATGTGCCTCTGGAAGAGGTGGTAAACACTTGGAAAAACTGTAGAGATGTTGTCTTAGTATTGGAAATACAAGTAAATATGTTTTCTTTTTTCCCCCTTGATTCTGTAAGAGTAGAGCCATATGTTATCCATTTTCTGCCTCCTACAAATAAATTAAAGCATGACTGTTTCCTGACTAATAGGGCAAACACCCTCATTTAGGTTATGTGGAAAGGTTTCTATCACTGTACAGATTTTTACATGGCAGCCATAGCATAGAAGAAGCTGCATTAAGATCAGCAAGTAATATACAGTGCTAAACAGACCTAATTGAGCATTAGAGGTTTTGTAAACACAAACTCATTTACCTGGTGGTACACTGCTGTTGTTACTGGAATGTGCTGTGTTGTTGGGTTTTGGGTTTTGTTTTTTGCTTATTTTGTTGCTGGTTTGTTTTTTGTTTGTTTTGAATGAGGAATCTTAATTTTTTTTTCTGTCCAGGATCTACTAAATATAGATTGCTCTGAGGGGCAGCCCTGATATACAGGCTGTCCTAAAACTTGTGGATTCAGGATGCAGGTTAAAAGGACTGCAGAATATTCCTTTCCTTTACTACCTGCCTTTTTTTGAAGTCCCAAGCTTCTTGGGAAGGGAGGCTTTTGTCTTACTTTCATAAATGGAGATCAGTTGCAGTGGCCCTGGAGCTGGCAGTACAGGGATATTCTCAGTTGTGGTGGACTAATATTGTTTGGTTTGCAAAGGCCACACTGCAGAAACTGCTTCATGCAACCCTTAAGGAAGGTAGATGTGCATACACATGGTACATTTTCAGAGGATGTGATGTATTTTGTTGGTTTTTTTTCTTTCTTTCCACAACACTTCCCAGTAGTTTGGCCTGGGACAAAAGCCTTGGGAAAATGACTTTGTTTTCCTTTTACAGTAGCAAAATTTTCTTTTTAAATGTCTCTGTGAAATATTTTGTTTGTGCTTTTATGGTCGTATCCGTGGGTCAGTGCACTGTTGCTCTCTGTGTTGCCAGCCAGCCTAGGTGCTAACAGCTTCTAGTTCCAAAGCACACTGTCCCATGGAAATGGCCTGAAGTTGCACCACATTGTACACCTCTGAATTATGGCAGGTCCAAGAGAGTTGATTAATACTTGAGCATCACTTCCTCCAAGGTCAAGACTGCTTGATTCCTTACTCATAGGCATGCACAAAGGAGTTAGAAAACCTGCGTGGCTTGGCAACGAGATCATGGTAAAGGAAGTTTACAAAATGTGGAAAAAGAGGCAAACCACTTGGAAGAAATATAGGGATGTTGTCAGGGTGTGCAGGGATGTGACAAGGACAAGAGGAGCTCCGTTAAGTACATAGGTAGCAAAATGAAGAGTAGGTAAAATGAGAACCTCCTGCTGAATGAGGTGAGTGCCCTGGGGACACAGGAGATAGGGAAGACAGTTACTGAATTGTCTCAGTCTTTACTGCTGAGGCCAGCCCTTGTGAATCCCAGACCCTGGAGGGAAGGGAGAAAGTGTGGAGAAAGGAAGACCTTCCCTTGTTTGAGGAGRATCAGATTAGAGGTCATTTAGGCAGACCTGACAACCACGAATCTATGGGCCCAAATGGGACACACCCACAAATCCACAGGCCCCAAAGGGATACATCTATGAGTGCTGAGCAGATGTTATTGCTAAGCCATTCTTTATCATCTTTGAAAGGTCATGGAGAACTGAAGAGGTGTCTGAAGACTGGAGAAAACCCAGTGTCACTCCAGTCTTCAAAAAGCAAGAAGGAGGACTCAGGAAACTACAGGTCAGTCAGCCTCACCTTCATTATGGCCAGGAAGGGTGGTGGAGCAACTAATTATGAACATCTTCTCTAGAGATGTAGGGGAAAAGATTATCAAGAGCAGTCAGCATGGATTCACCAGCAAAAGTCATGCTTGATTTCTCTGAAAGCCTTCTAGGATGAAATGACTGGCTGGGTAGATGGGGGAGAGCAGTGGGTATTGTCTACCCTGACTTCAACAAGGCTTTCCACAACATTGTCTCCTGTAATATCTTCATAGCTAAGCTCAGGAAGTGTGGGATAGGTTAGTGGACAGTGAGGTGGAATGAGAACTGGCTGAATGGCAGAGCTCAGAGGGTTGTGAGCAGAGGATGCAAAACTGAGAGGAATGTCTGACACACCGGAGTGCTGCACTCTCATTCAGTGGGACCTGGACAGGCTGGAGAGTTGGTGGAGAGAAACAAAATGAAGTTCAACAAAGGCAAGTGCAGGGTCCTGCATCTGAGGGAGGAACAACCCCAGGTGCCATGACAGGCTGGGCACTGACCTGTTGGAAAATAGCTCTGTGGAGAAGGACCTGGAGGTCCCAGTGAACAAGAAGCTGTCCATGAACCAGCAGTGCCCTGGTGGCCAAGAAGTCCAATGGGATCCTGGGGTACACTTAGCCCTAGAGAGGCCACATCTGAGTTCTATGTCCAGTTCTGGGCTTCCCAGTTCAGGGAAAAGAAGAAACTACTGGAGCAGGTCCAGCAAAGGGCTGTAAAGATGTCTGGGGGACTAGAGCATCTCTCTTATGAGGAAAAGCTGAAGGAGCTGGGCCAGTTTGTCTGGAAAGGAGATGACCAAAAGTGTGTTATTCACATATTCTTTGAACAGAGAGAGACACAGACTTTCCCCAGCATTTTCCTGGGGAAAGTCTGTGAAAAAGCTCAAAGAAGAAAAACAATTCTTATCTTCACTTGCTGCATCTGTTGTTTGGCACATGTGGAATGTGTTATGGAGATTGATTACCAAAAGGGATTTCTTAACTGGACACTGGTGATGGTGTTTTGGATTGATTGGCCAATTAGGTCAAAGCTGTGTTGTTACTGTCTGTAAGGGTCAGGGTTTTTCTTTAGTATAGAAGTATATTAGTGCAGTATGTAGTATAATACAGTATAGATTAATAAAGCATTTGTTCAGCCTTCTGCAATCATGGAGTCAAGGCTCTTTATTCCTACACTGGGGATGCCCTGCCACAATACAAAAGGGGATCTTATCAGTGCTTACAAATATCCTAAAGTGGGTTTCAAGAAGAGGGCATCAGGCTCTTTTCAGTGGTGCCCATTGACAGGACAAGGGGCAATGGGCATAAACTGAAACCCACTTTCCTATGAGAGTGACAGAATCTGGAACAGGCTGCCCAGAGAGATGGTAGTCTCCTCTGGAGACACTAAAAACTCACCTGGATGTGAAACTGCTTTAGCAGGGGGGTTGGACTAGGTGATCTCCAGAGGTCTCTTCCAACCTCAGCCATTCCATGTTTCCATGATCACACTTGGTGAGCCAACATGGTCTTTCAGCAGGCTCTGTTTTTACAGTGTGTCTGGCAATACCCCAGCTTCCCTCATCCAATTTAGGATGATAGCTTTTGACATTTGTTTTTCAAAAAACACAGTGATCTCTTCAGCTACTGTTCTTTTATTTTCCATGCACTTGGCGTATGTTTCTCTCTGTTTGTGACTTTTACAGATGTCTCTTTCATATCTCCTGTTTAGCAGTTCTTTTCAGCTACCCTCTTAACATATTAAAAGGGAATAAAGCCATCTATATAACAGGGAGGAAAGTTACATTTAATGCCCCTGACAGGTGTACTTGCTTTTTCCTCCAGCCTACCTCACCTGGCACCCTCAATCACCACTGTGTGACACTGCTTCCTAGGACAAACCCTAACTGTGTTCCCTGAAAGCTTTGATTAGTAAAAGAATAATCCAGAAGTATGAGAAGTGTGCAAAGTGCTCCTGTGAGAGAATCCTTTGGTGCTGCGTTTCTAGTGGTGCTGCCACAGAGCTTTCTTGTGGAGAAAGAAATGCGTCAGAGAGGCTTTTGGCAGACTGGAAACCTTTTCACCTGATGTCAGTGAAGAGTACTGGGCTTTGATGTGCCATTTGGCTCAGATATGTCAAATAAAAGTATAGTCAGGGAGAGTGTCTGTATCCCCTTCCAGTACATCAAATGGAAAGCAGCTACCACAGAGGTCTCATCCTTTTCTGCACTCTCTGGGAGATTAGGATTGTCAAATTGAACAGAAGAATCATAAAATAGTAGAGAAAACAGTTAATTGGGAAGATTTATAGGCTTGTTAGCTGGAATGTTTCTTAATTTAAAATGTCATGTATTCCCTGAAGTGAGACATTACTTCTAGTTGAAGCCTTAATTGGAATGGGCTAATTTTCAGTGCTGGGACTACTACTACTACTGAAAAAAACCCTTTAATCTTGAATAGAGAGAGAGCTATTTAAATTTCACAAGCTATAAAAGTGTCAGGAACACCAGTTTTAGCTTTCTCTCCTGAGGCCACAGAGGAGACTAAAAGGTGAACAGCAGCACTGGGCAGTCGTAAGAAGATGTTTTCTTCAAATGGTTTTGCCTAGTGCTGATTTGGAAATGTCACACCTTTTTTTTCCCCCTTTCACTTACACGGTGATGCTCATGGTCTCATACTGGAATAGCTTCAAATAAGTGTGTCTTGGTAGGTTGCAGTTCTAATGCTTGCAGGCTGGGCAAAACAGAGATATCTTTCCAAAAATTGAATTGTCTACTTGTATGAAGAATAATCACTAGTATTATTTTTTAATGTTTTCAGATATCACCTAGGGTCAATGTCTGCAACCAGGTCATGCCAAGGGAAGTACTCTATATAACTTTAATGTCCTGTATTTGTTGTGATTGTACTCTTGTCTCGTACTTCTTCCAATAAATTTTCAGATTCTTATGTTATCTAACTCATTTTAGACACCTGTTCTTATCTGCTCTATTACGAAAGAGCAATATTTTTCATGCGTAAATAGATGTATGATCCTTAGGTGGAGAATCTAAAGTAGAAGCATAGGTGCAACAGAAAAGAAAACAAAAGAGGAATAATTGTTGCCCATCATGCAGAAATTTTCAGCTGCAAAGATTTTGCAAAAAACACCTAAAGCCACATGGTTTAGTTTTAGGTAGTCCTGCGAAGACCAGGGAGTTTGACTCTGATCTCTATGGGTTCCTTCAAACTCAAGAGATTCTGTGATTGTGTGCTCAGGTAGAGTGTATGCTTCCCTGTGCCTCTCAACATTTTTGTGGGGTTGGTATTTTAGGAGTGTTTTGGGGATTTTATATTGCTTTGTTCTGGATACGCCTTATGAGCTGTTACTGAATTGTCTCAGTGATTTGCTCTCCCATGAGTATGAGTAGTCATCGGATATTATTTCTCTTTCCTTTCTCCAGGAACAAATTATTGTTAATTGGTTAATTATTGTTAATTCCTACTCTCTTACTAGCACGGGAGGACACTAGTTTCTCTGTTTACTTCTTTGTTATTAAGCAATGAGACACAACTTTGGAGGTCTGAATGCATAGGAATGTAAAGTGGCAGAAGATGTTCAGTCAAGTATCATAATCCTAAAAAATAACTTTGTTTGACCTTCCTATGGCTTGGAAGTGCCAGACAGGGTCAAATGTGCTCCAGTCCTGCTAGCAGCTGCTGCCTGCCCAAAATGAGGGACCCAGGGAAGCTGTGACAAGCAGGGATCACCAGGGATGCAAAGGAGGATCTTGAAGGCAGAAATTGGTGTTGTGAGATTTCCATGGCAACAAGGTGTCTTTCAATGGGTCATCTGAGACTCCAGCGCAGAAATAACTCCTCGAGCCTTCTGTAAATAAATAAGTGCCTGGAGCTTGATCCATCACTGGTATAAGTTCAGACTTGTGTGGTTGCTTTTGATAGATGACTCATGCTGTGAACATATAGCTTGTGGAAAGAGAAAAAATAACTTACAGTTCCCTGGTGCTTTTTTAATGCTTTTAGAAAGTCTGTCTCTTTTTAATGGAGATTATTTTTAAAAAATATAAACATAGGTTCCTGAAAATATGATAATTTTTATAATAACAGTTTGGTTTATGAGGTCTGCTACGTCTGTTATAAAAATCTTCCATAACTTACAGTTCAGAGCAAAGGTAGAAGCATATAAAATCCAATGGTTTTGATTCAAAAATTCTGTCCTCTGGAGAGCATTCCCAAAGTCAAATCCTATTTTACATTATGTATGATGCTTTAAAAACATCCTGGACTCCACTGCTTAGAGTTAGAATGAATGTATTTGAGCTAACTCCTCTGTTTTGAAATAAAGCTAGAAAAATTACTATAAAGTGGTGCTGACAGCCAAACCAAGCATAAAGCTATAAGTATCTGATAAAAAATAAAATGTCAGAGGAAAGACAGAAAGGAAAAAATCCTATCAAGTTCTTTTTTCTGTGCTAAGACTCGACGTAGATTTTAAGTAACTTGTGACATCTTTTCATGGCAAATGTTTCTGAAGGTTCCCAGTGTCATAAATAGTATCCATTAGCATCATCCCTTTGGTTTCCTTAGCAACTGAGACAATCAATTCAATGATAGTTTTATCTGCACAGAAAAGCATCAGCTACCAGAGTTATGGACAGAAGTACAAAAAGCAGGTAGGCTGGAATCTATTTGTCTATAGACAAGCTTTATTTCTTTCTCTGCTTCTTTCTATATCATGAATTGCAAGCCTTTAATCACAAATTAAACACAAATCTCTTCAAACTGTGCTCTGCTTGTGCATCAGTGATGGTTGATGCTGACTCTAAGGGATTCTCAAATTCATTCAGCACAGCTGCAAGAAGCTTGATATTTTACCTTCACAGCCTGAAAACCTTCTTCGTTTTAATATTTTGGATTGGGTGTGAATAAATCACTTTTTTTTTTTGAGTATTAATTAGAAAATTGCCATATTAAGGCCATGCTGGGTCTTGTTTCAGTGGGTAGAGGAAAGGGGCCTGGTTGCTGCTGCTGCTGTTTTCTCCATTCCTTTCCAGTACAAAGGGGTCACATGCAGTTTGTGTTTTCTGTCATTCAGATCCACTCTGAAGAAGAAATTCAGAAACAAAAGGCATAAATTGTTCTGCAGACTCCACTTGTGAAGGATGATATGGCTAGGAGAGGTATTATTTTAAAAATATATATTATAAATATTTTTTATTTTCTAGAGTAGCTTCTTTAATGTCCTGCTGAAGCTTCAGTCCAACTCTGTAAGATTCTGTCTGCAGAAAGGCTTTCTTCTCTTAATTTGCACTGCATTGTCAGTACCAAATATCAGTAGGGAGGGAAATAGTGCTATGATTGTGAGTTATTGGAAAAACTCTATCCTATTTACAGAAAAAGCAAATTTTTTTCTTCCTCTTTAATTTTTCTTCATTTCTTCAGAGTCTGACAGCTGGATGTATTCTGAAGAAATGCAGCATGTTAGATGAAAACATTACTGTGTCAACTGCTACTCCTGAAACACAGACAAAAGTGCTGTTCTGTTACTTTTGTTCATTTAGATACTTAATTATTAAAAACAAAGTTAATATTAAGCCTCTTGAAATAGGCGCAGAAGGTGCCTTTGATTCCTGCAGGGACTTCCCAAGCTAACCATGGAACATAAAAATTTATTAAACAATAAATTCACTGCATGCCTTGCTTAGTTCTGATGACTGCTGCTCCTAAACTCCAACAGTTTCTGTATCAGTTCTACCAATCCCTAAGCCCACTGTCATGAGTAAGATTCCATGCAGGTTTCCGAGTTTAATGTTGGAAAAAATCAGGTGGACGAGTCAGGCTTGCTCACTGTCATGAGTACTGGGAATAGTGCTCACYCCCTGAAGTAAAGGGACACAGTAGGATGACTCACTGGCTTTTTTTGGGATTCTGCTTTCCCCAGACACTTTGTGATTCAGTTCCTATAGTTGCCATGAAAGAGCTGTGACAAGTTCAGACTGATGGCCACAGAGAACTATATTCCAACTTAACTGAGGCCGTGAACTTTTTTAGAATGCAAGAGTATCTTCATAGTTTCACCTATGTAGGGCTTGGAAGCTGCTCAGCAGTCTTCCAGCACCATTCCCTTTGTTCTAGTGGAACTTCATTGTGGTGCCTGCGTGTTGGGATTCCAGTAAGGATGTAAGCTCATTTGATCTGAGGTGGAGGAAAAAGTTATGGCCTCCTGGGCATTTTAGAGTTGTTGCTCGAGATGTCATGTGAGTGCTGACATTTGTCATCAGTTTTGGTTTGGCCATGGTGTAAGGTAGAAGTATTCAGTGGGCATGCAGATTTTTTTTCCCCTCCGGCCGGTAAGAGACCAATTTGCATTGGTCTAGCTGTCATGACCAAGTTTCCCTTTTGTGACTGTGTAAGCATCTTTGCCACACACACCTTTTTTCTTCTTACTGGTCAGCACTAGGATGAGCAGTGGTTGCTCAGGGAATTGCCTCTCAAGGATTTTATATTTGTATGTTCAATGAACACGTTAAATGCAATTGCCAACTTGTTAATTGTTATAAACAGAGCAGCAGCCTTTTTCTCCTTTTAATGACTTTATTAAAAAGTGATCAGCTCAGGACTGGGCAGCTCGACAGGTCTGCAGTCTCCCATCGTCTCTCCGAGGGTGACGCTGAGGAGGAGCACACGTGCGGCTTTGGCAACGGGGGGCAGAGCGGCGGGGTCTAGTCCTCACGGAAGCTTTTAAGGGCGTGACCCCAGGATATGGAAATTTGCACGGTGGGTCCCCGTGTCCCGGCCTTGGGATGACTGTCTAGGTCAGGGTGAGGGGCGACGAAGGTTCCTCTCTGCAGGCTCAGCACACTGTGCCTCACATCTAGATATCACTCCAATTCCCTAACTTTATGTTGGCTCGTTGTTTTGGGGTCTCTTCAGTACGTTTGGAGTTGTGGCTTCCTATTGCATGCTGGTCCCCAGGGTATTTTGCATGTCCCCCCTTGTCTCWCCTTTTCTTCACTGTCTGGGGAGGCCCCCACCCATCACTGCTTGGGAGAGAGAGAGCCATCAACCTAGCCCGGCCAGGGCTTTTACCGACACAAAAAGAACCATTAACGACAACTCCTTGTAATTATCATAACAAACAGGTCTAGCCACAGTAGTTTGACTAGTTTTCGTAACTTTTTCTCTTCACAAAAAAATAGGCAGATTTTTGTTTATAACATTAATAGTGTGGATTCTTGGCTGACAAATACAGGTATCCCCCTACTAATTACCATTCCCAGAATTAGATTTTTGGCTTTTGCAAAATCTCAGGTTGCATTTGCAAATCTGATACTTAAAACTGTTATTCTTTACTCGATTCACAGTGTTTGGTGGGGGGTGTGGAGAGAATGCAATTTCAACACTAACTGGGGTATGAACATAGCATATTAGATATGTGGGAACATTTGAAAATCTGTTCATGGACAAACTTCCAGGTACTTGAAAGACCCCAAATAATATTTGGCTAAGCCGCTTTGTGAGCAGTCTCTCAGAAGTCAGGGAAACTGCCAAAACCTAATAATTATTCTGAGATGAGATGTACTTATCTCCATGAGCTTTAACCAAAGCATGGTAGCCACCACTGACACTTTGGGTTTCTACACTGCCGGTCTTCCGTGGTGACAGGGAAGTGCTGTTTATAGACAGTTGATGCAACAAGGTAATATTGATGAAAGCAGTCAATGTATGTTTTCACTGGACATACAGATACCATAATGATGGTACGGTTCAATGGTTGCTCCTAACAAATTGTCACGTATGACTTAAAACAGATCTTGACCTTCAGTGTAATCTATATGCTCAGTTAATACTTTTTCATTGCTAATGCAAGTAGAGGGTGAAMGTGTGAGCAGCATAGCAGCAAGCGAGTCATTCTCTACTGACCAAGTGACATGGGACTGTGTGTGTATATATTTGTGAAAATAAAGGCTACAGAAAGAACTTACAACCAAATTAATTGAACTAATTTTTTTTCTTCATTCTTTTCAAGAAGTGGTTCATGAATCAACTATTGCAATACTCAGGACTTCTGATAATTAGGACAGCCACATAACATGGGAGTTCTGCTGTGTTTAGATAGCTACTGACCTGGAAAAGAATTCAAAGGATCCAAGCAGAAATGAAGTTTAAAGGACCCTCAGGGCAGGAGAAAGAGGAGATTTTCCAGAAATTCTTGTGAAAACAGCCAGGACAATTTCAAATGTGATGGTCCCAAGTCAAAAGCACTTTTGGAAAACAGGAGGAAAAATTTCTGCTGGAGAATTGTTTGAACTCTTTGACTTTCATCATTAATGCTTGAAAATATCTTCTCTGTAGAAGCTTTGTACAATATTTTATTGCCCTACATTACAAATATTTATTATATAAACAACTACATGCCACATAAAATCAGGACATATGCAACAAATAATTTTTCAGGTGGTTTTCCCTCAAGGAAATAAAATGAAATAATATAACACATGAATGTTACTAAGGATATGTTAGGTGTGCAAGGGCTACAAGAATTGAAAGTATACTTTCAAAGTGAAATCTTTACCCAGCAAATTAATCTGCAAGCACAGTTACATTTGCTGTAACTAAAATGCCATGTGAAAGCATCCTATTTAGAAATACTGCATCAGGAGATTTCATTGGCATTTCAGAAACAGAGGAATGTTGTTGTTAGGTTTCATGTCTTGTTCCACTCCACCAGCCTTTGTAACCTACTTTGTATGGCACTACTTGTGTCAAACACCTCAATATAGATTTGGTAATAAAGCAACAACATCAGCCTAAGTGCTTTCAGCAGTCATTCTTATCATGAGAGGATCTGTTAACTATCCCGTGAAATGGGCTTGTTGGAAGCTAACAGCCTGGAATAGGGAATGAATTACTTGCCTGCCATCAGCCCTCCTTTGACAGTGTACTCAGATTGAGTTCTAGTCTGGCAAAGTGTGATAGAAATATACAGCTTGCTCATGTAAAAGTGTTCACAGCCACTCTTCTATGCAAACAGCAGAGCAATGATCCTGCAAACAGCTGTTTTCTTGTAAGGCATCTCCCATGTTCATCTAGAAAACAGTTTTACTAAAAAAAGTTTAAAAACTGCAGCGCATTTAAAAAGAATAAGAAACACCCGCCACCCTTTCCCCCCGCCCCCTACTGGCAAAAATGGGAGTCATTGCATTCCTGCTATTAAGAGCCTGAAACATAYTCCGCTGCCAGGTGAATGAGCTGTGCCCAGGTACCAGCAGACATATCTTCTTGTTCCTGTGCTCTCCAGGAGTGGCTGTTTTGCAGTAAGACAGTAATTTGCTGGGATGTGTCTGCTTATAGCTTTCATGGCTTCCATTCTATTCATCCTGAGTCTGAGTAAAGATTTCCTTATACCACCCTGATGTGCTTGGGGAAGGACCAGCTTTTCTTCTCTGCTGCGTCCCTCCTCCCTGTGGAACATGGTATCTGACACTTTTACAAGCACAGAGAAAACAGAGCCAGGACAGTCCCTTGTTTCAACTTGTCTTGCTGTCAAAATGGGTTTTAAAATGCCCTGTCAATTAATCTCGCTGAAATGACTAGTGAAGGTTCTGCTAACTCTATCCTTGCAGCTCTGTAGTTAATTCATTTCTGGTTTGGACATGGGTTAGTAGAAGGGGCACTGGCAGACTGCCCTCCTATCACTACAACAGAAAAGTTAAAATTGGATGATGCCCCGTATACTGCAAGCTAGATAGCCTTCTGCTAAAGAGAAAACAGGATACTTAAGTTAGTGTTTTGTCCCCTGAAATCTGCATGCCTTATTAATAGGGTGATTTCATAGCTATCTATACACCGCCAGCCTGGTCTGGAGTTGATTACTCATTTGACTGGCTATTTGACTGGCAGGAACTGAGCAGGGAGACTTTCCTTATATAATATTGGTAAAAAAGATGAAATTGGTGAAGCTAATCCAATACTTAGTCATTGCAAGAATCATCTGTTTTGGTTCCAGAGACCCTGGTTTCCTATGATACTGCTGAATTTAGCGATTAGCTTAATTCCATTTTCATTCACCTTCAGCCCCCAGTGAAATATCATTGCCCACCTACAGGTTAATTTGACAGCATGAAACAGCAAAATGATCCCTTTTCAGAGTAAGTATTTTAATTTTAGATTGCTAATAACCATAGCACAGTCATGATGTGGTGATGTGGAAGTGCCTGTGGTCTCAGCAAGCCACAGAAGCCATCAGTGTTTCATGAGTTTATCAGAGTGCTAACCTTTCCATAGGAATTTCCTGCTCCCTTCTTAGAATGGGATTTCAAAGAAGACAGGTACTTATGTTCAGAAACAGCCTGAGAATGAAATTTTCTTTCTCGGGCTATATCAGGGTTCATTCATGCTTGAGAACACCAGGGACTTGGTTTGCAGAGTAACTTGAATGAAATGAGGCTTTTTCCCACAGAGCTTCCTAACAGTCTTTTCTGAAATAAATGGAGTGGCTGATGGCTCTCAGAGCTGCAGATGGTGAGATACAGCGTGTTTTAGCTAATGCAGTGATGGGGTTTGACTTTTTTTCTACCACAAATTATTATCACACTGAAGTATTTTGTCAAGAAATACTTAACAAGTATCACAAACATTGTTTAATCTCCCCACCTTTCTAAAGAGGCTTGTATTTGTTGTGGCTGTAAAGAGTGGCAGTTGAACTGGCTGATGTGCATAGATGGTTTTGGCTAACAGAAGAAACATTTTTTAATTGACCGTTCTTCTTTAGCTTTCTCCACAACAGAACCTAAGATGTGTCTACATGGAAACTTTCTCTGAAGGTAATATGCACTTTTAGAAGAAAGAACTGCTAGCCACCTCTCAGCAATTGCCTTTTTTAGTGTTTAATTAATTATCTAACCTCAAGTCAATATCAGAGCATTTTTCAAGAGTGTTAAACCTTACGTTGTAAGCAGTTGCATAAGTGCACCCTTGGAAAAACAACATCTGTTGCCCTTTGTTTCATTGCCTGTACATCTGTGGCACCCAAGAGGCAAAGGTATCTTGTGAGGGCTATCTGACAATGCACTGTCACAGGCATGCACAAACATGACATCCTCACTGTGCATTTCCTCGTGGCATTAGACACARCACTAGAGCCTGAAGAATGAAGACACTTCTAATAAAATAAAGTCAGATTCTTTTTTTTTGGTCAGAGATGTGGGAGATGATGTGTACACTTCTGTTAACTTCTAGTATATTCTTGAAATATAGCTTTATATTATTTAGGTAAAACCTAGAAAACTCAGTTCCTAAAGGCTCTGATTCCACTGCACCACGAATTTGCGTTATAGTTGGCTTCCATATAGTTGCTGCATGTATTACCTCTGTTTGTGCATTTGACAGCAGGTTTGTAGCCAGGAAATCAGAACAAGACAGAATACAACCTGGTAGGTCATATATGAAATGCCTCAGTGTATGGGAGGGCCGAACCATATCCTGTTGGACAATACTGTATTTCATTGTGAATCTCTTTCCCCACCTGGAAGTTGAGTTTAAGAGGACTGCTCTCTTTTGTGCAGTACTAATTAATATCTACTAATGAAAGAAATAGAATAATATTTCTATTTACATAGGCTGTTATAAAACTTAGGGGTGAAATTGTGCCTCACATTAGAAGTGTTTCTGTTGCCTTACTTACCTAAGTATATCAGTTACTTCTACTGAGGCATAAGTATCTTTCAAGGAATAGATATGATAGATCATTAATTGCAAAATTGAATGCCACCGTTCCAAACTTTTTTTTCCATTAGCCAAGCATCTAGTAAACAACCAAAATGTGTTCTTGAACAAATGAGTTCTTGGAAATTTTCATGTTGCAGTCAATGGATTTGTACTTTATTTCAGAAAGAAACAGCAAATTGCATCTCCTGAGGCTGAAAAAAAAAGGCAGGAAAAACTCTCTTTAATTGTTTGGTTGGGGCTGAGTTTCAGTCTTTTTTCATGGCGTAAAAAATGCTCCTAAATATTCCTTAGGAAAATTTTTACTTTGTGTCAGAATAAACAGAATATCAATCTCCTATATATTTGTGGGGGTTTTGTTTTTATTTATTTGTGGGTTTCCTGTCTGTAGTTGTGAGCTTTTTAATTTGTTTGTTTTATTTTTTAAAGCATACAAGAATTTGATTAAATGATATTTCAATGCACAGAAATTGGAATTTTAAATACTAAGCTGTCATAAACAAATAATATGAAAGAGGAGTCCTTGTGTTTTCATCAGAAATCTTGACTGACCTAAGCCCTTATTTCTTTAGAGATGTTGGAAATTAAGTTATAATTAAGCACTCATAATGTTATGCCTGTGAATTGTATCTGATGAAATCATTTACAGGTGAACAGTCTTTTAGTAAAAATAGCTACAGAGAATTGTAGTTAGAGTAGCTGAGAGTTAAGGATTTTTTTCTACTAGAGCTGTTAGGGACAAAAAGAAATCAGATTAAACATGCTTACAATAAGACTTTCATCAGTGCTTTTATAAAGCTACAACAAACAATGCAAGTGTGACACAAAATCACAGCCATTTCAGGTTGTTTATGCAGGAGCTCTGGGCAAATGCAAACCTGAAATGCCCATGGATGTTTAAGAAACCAATGCAAATGGACCTAAAAGTGTTGCTTCTATGTAACATTTAAATACATTGGACTTAAATTAATTATCTAGCAAATTAAAACCTTCAAGTCGATTTTGTAATTGCTCAGATAGGGCCTGGGGTATGAAGACCCTATTCAAAAGAGTCTTATTCAAAGGAAGACCAGAACCTGGGAGAAGAGGGTGACCCTGCTTATGGGAAAGGAGGCAAAATGGAAATCTACCATGGATATGTATCAGGGCTTATTAGAGGTTAATTAATGTTAAAGTAGTTGRATGACTTGTTTTTCTTTTGTAGGTTAAAGATGCACAAATACTGACTTAGGTCTTATTGCAATGTTAGGGTTTTGGGTAGCATTGCTGATCTGTTTTTATGTATCAAGTATTGTTGTCTTCACCAATTTCCAAGGAAAGATTTGATCTACGAGTGATATTTGAAGGATATGTAAATTCTGATGTCCTTAATGACATTTGTTTAACTCTGTTCAGTCTTTCTGCATTCTACCAGCCTCTCTTTCAATGTAGCATTTTAATATATAGTGGGTAACCCCCACTACCTCTGCCTCATCTAACCATAGTCTGAACTGAACTTTAATCACTCAATGCCTGATAAAGCTTGACAGTATGTTGGAAAGTTTTTCTTTTAGTTTTCATGTTATTACTTAGTAAAGTGTTCAATTCTCTTTGCTGCTAAGCACTGGTAATAGCAGAAGACTTGAAGTTAAGAAACTACTCCAATTATTTTTGGAGCATTCTGGGTCCATTATATATAGAGGATATAAGATTGTTAGATTCATTATAGCATAATATCTTTTCCCATCAGAAGCTCTGGAAAATAGGATAGTTCTGACAGTGCACATCTTGCACTGAGAAACTGTCAGGATACAGAAAAGAATTGTTCAGAAAATGGTACCTAATTTTAAAAAATGTAATATTTTTCCCCTAGGCGCTTGTAATGGTGTCTCCAGGAACCAGATTTTTTTCCTTAACCATTTTATTTCCCTATTCTTTCTCTACTTTGATTTTTTTTGCAAGTGTTGTTTTAGACAAAGTTCTCAGTCATAAACAAGTCACTTTTTTAAATGTAGTTTTGCTATTTAGGTTTCCAAAAGTGATTCATTTTTTGTCAAGACCCCAGCTATTCTCCCTATGTGAGAGGGCTTGCATGCTAGATGTTTTGCTTTGTGGTTTTTTGTTTTGTTTTGTTTTGGTTTGGTTTGGTTTTGGTTTGGGGTTTTTTTGTTTACATTTCTTTAATTTTTGTGGTATTTTTGTGGTTTTGGTTCTGTTTTTTTGCTTGGTTTTTAGTTTTTTTTTGAGTTTTTTGAGAGGCTGGAGAAGGGGGAGGAATTTCATTAAGTTCTCTCTTCAGATGAATCAGGRAAAAAGAGACAATCTTGTAATGTTGCCCATTAGAATGGCATCTGGATGTTCTAACTCATTTTGAACCATTAATTAGCAGTAATTTGATGAGGATTAGTTGCCATAAACAGACTTTAGGATTTTCTCATTTATGTTTTCTTTGGGTGGTATCTTTTCAAACATATTAGTCAGACCTGACTTCTATTGAGTATACCCAGTTGTCCCAAACATTTGGCCCCATCCTAATCTATGACCATCATTACATAAAAAAAGCATAATGAGTTTTGGTTACTATCTCTTTGGGATAACTGATAAAATATTCTCATGGCCATTTAGTAAATGGCAGCACAAGGATAGTTGGATAAATGTGGTAGCATCAGCAAAAATATAGTAATAACTGTGATATGTGGGAGACTCTGAATGTGTAGAGGATACCACTGAATCGATATATCTTGGCTTAAATCAGGTCTCTACATGTTTAGTTCACAATGACCAGATTCTTGGTTTACTTTCTGAATTTTGGATGTCTTATTAGGTAGAACTTGCTAATCCTTTCTATTCAAGTGTGAAATGTTTGTGGGTTTCTTTTTTGGTTTGTTTTGCTTTCTGGGGTCTTTTTGTTGTTGTTGGTTTTGGTTTGGTTTGTTTTTTTTGGTTGGTTTATTTTATGTGTGGTTGTTTTGGCATTTTTTTCCTTAGGAGAATTTTTCCCTTGGGACATAATTTTCCAAAGATTCTGCCTTTTCCAGCTAGGAGGGTAAAAATGTTATGGGCTGGGGTGCTACTCTTAATAAGTATTTTTAGGCTTCTGGCATGGAAACAGTTAAATATTCAAAACTAGAATTTCACTGAAGAAATTCAGATAGAATATTTTATTCACTAACCCAGATTTCCATAGCTCTAACTTTTTGGAGTTCAAGTAAGAAACTGGGGAAAAATGAGAAGCCAGGGTTTGAGATCATTGCAAAGCAATGATAATGCAAGATCATCCTTGGTACCTTATTTTTATTGTGCTGGGAACAATCTGTTCCGTTATCAGCATCAGGGTGGCTCTGATCTGTCATGAAAGTAAAATTGGTACTGCTGATAGGACACCTCTGTGCTTCAGAGTTAGAGACATGCACAGCTTAGTGCTGAGCATCCACTGGTCTGCTTTTGTGACCTGAGCTAGAAATTCTGCCCCTTGCTCTGCTGGGTCCTGTAGAACAACTTACGCCCCGAGTACCCCCAAAGACAGGGCTATGTGGTGCAGCAAAATTTATCCAGCATCTAAATGCAATAAATGCAATTAAAAACAAAACAAAACGAAACAAAACATGGTTTCTTGTGTTTTATTTATTTATTTTTTTAATACCAAACAGGCTGCAGTAAGCCTGCTAAACCAGAGAAAACTTAGATTTGTATGCATGAGCAGTATCTGCCATTTAGCTTCCAGCCTGTAGAAAGGAGATAATGAGTATCTGTGGCCAAGGGGGAGGATGGGAGAGCAAGGCCCCTTTTCATGGCTTAATGCTACTAGACTGTCAGGTAGAGGTAAAAAAAAAAATTGCAGCTTGGCTTCTCGTCTTGGTGCTTTCTCCATCCTCTGTCTCTTAGCACCTCTGACACATCATGCTCCAAGAAGGTCACAAACTGAGGAACTGGCCTTGGAGCAGGGCTTTGTTTTTTGGGCGTTTTAATTATAATTTTTATTATTTTGGCAATGCCAACTTTATCCTCATACGATTCTTGCATGATTTAGGGGTGTGTGTACCAGAACAGTGTGAGAAAGTACAGGCTGTGGGACTACATGATAGTTGTCTTCCTGGTAGCAAACTTTGTCAGGGCGAGTTACAATACACATCTGGATATGTCTTGGTTTAGGAATGGTATTGCCTAATTTAGTGTTCCCACTGAAACCATTCCAAATTACACACCAGCTGCTCATGCCCCACTTCCTCTCCCTCCTCTCTCTGGAGAGGAGAATTGGAGGCACAAAAGGTAAAAATCAAGAGTTGCTGTAAGAACAATTTACTGGAAGCAGCAATGAGATAAGAAAACAAACAGGAACAGCAACAATATTAGTGACTAAAGTGTACAAAATGCAAGTGCTCACTACAATGCCATGCAGAGCCTGACAATTCCTGACTGCTTCCATGTACCCTCACCTGTGTTCCCAGAAAATGATGTGAGGTGGTGATGAAAACCACTGGTTCTTAGCCATGCACCCTCCTGGCTATTGCAAAAACTAATGGTCCTGGCCAGAACCAGGATAGGATATTATTTTTCTGCAAATAGGTACATAACCTTTCCTGATCTACTAGGTTGCCTGAAATTGTCATATCTAGTGTCACCAGGGTTACACTAGAAAAGGTTAGCTGGGTAGCCTTCTGTTCCCAGAATCACAGAATATTCTGAGTTGGAAGGGACCCATAAGGATCACAAACTCCAATTCTTACATGAATGGAGATCAAACCTGTGATCCTGGTGCTATTAGCACCAGGAGGTGACCAACTGAGCTGATCTCAGGGTCAGCTTTCTCCTTTCCAGCCCAAACCATTATGTGATTCTATCATTCCATAACACAACTTGGAGTCAGGAAAATCTGGGCTTCTCTTTGCTCTTAACAAGAGCCTTAATGTCTTAAAAAAATCTGATTTCCACTATTTCCTGGTGGTGATAGCTCAGAAAGCTTTCTCAGAAATGCTCTGTAGTGGGATTGCTGAGCAGTGATTCCCACAGCTCAGCAATGACCACCCCCTCACTTTGGGGAGATGGAAAAACTGGCTTAGTTTCTTTTATGGTTCAACCAATAAAAACCTCTTCGTATGTGCAGTATGGGGGTAAAGTCCCCCAACAAATGTGACTACAGAGCTATGGAATTTATGCTCGCAAGCAGGGAAGGGAACTCTGTTTGCTACAATGCCAAGATCTGTAACTGTTCTGTATCCCTGAGAGTATCCCAGGAGCAATGCTATTGACTTCATGGTCCTATCTGGGAGCTGGCCTTTCTTTTTGGAACGGCTGTTTGTTTCCCTCACCTTCATGAGAGCTATAGGTGTGCAGAGAAAGTTACACTAGAGCTGTGCAAACTAGAGAAAGAAAAGGGGCAGATGTCTAAAGAGGGGGGGTAAAAAGCTCAACCCCCCTTGCCAACTTCTCTTCATATTTTCCTTAAATTGTTTGTTTTTCTGATTGTCTTCAGTCAGAATGGGAAAAAGGCTCCAGCTGCAGGAAGAACTGGGGATTTCTAGGCATTTTATACCAGCTGAGCTCATGATGCTGTTTTAATAGCCTGTTGGAGATGACTCAGCCAGCTCAGACTGTGTAAAATCATCAATTATTTATTTCTAATTTTCGTGCATTGCTGGTCTGTGGAGATCATTAATGTCTGGATAAAAAATTACTGAAGAGAAGTGGTGCCTTGCTCTCTTGCAACATCACTAAAATTTTCAAGTAAAGACTGTAAACAAGAATGCTTCTCTAGAGCAATTGCAATCTGAGCATTTAAGGGACTATTCCTAATTTAGTATTCTGTGTTCTTTCTCTCTGCTTACCTAGCCAAAGAGCAGTACTTGCTGTCACAGTTGAGGAGACCTAAATTCATCCACATGTAAATTTTTGTGTTGCGTATTACGGTGGCTTGGTTTCCTTAATAATTCTTCCCTGCTGTTGCACAAAATGATGTTACTCAGCTATGACTCACTGGATAGCTGTTCACGTGTCATTCTGCTATTAGAACTTAATTGGGATAAAATGGGGCATTCTCTCTTCTATCCTCTGGTCCAGGCACTGTTGTAATTTGCAGTTTTTAAGAGATGATTTTTTTTTTCCTATTTTGGTAGAGATTTTGCAGTTGCAGCTGTGGTGTGTTTGAGTAGGGGTTTGTGAAAGTGTTATACTTTTATTTAGCTAACTGGTGCAGTTGCAGAAGCCAGTACTCTGTTTTCTGGGTGCAGTGTGTCCTTCTACAGCATCCACAAAAGCCCCAATGTAGATGTTAGTAGCTGCAGAGTTTTCTTTCACTGAGAAAATTCATTCAAGCCTAGATCCTCTAAAATGAAATCCATATATGCAGGAAGTATATGTAACACCTGTCCTTGTGTTCTTATCTGCAGCTCTTTTTTTTGTGTACTTTTTGTGTACTTTTAACAGAACATCTCATGTGTAAATGCAGGTAGGAATTTGATTTTACTTTAATTAAAAGGGGAGCAATCTACTTAGTGATAGCCAGTCTGTGCCAGATCTTGGCATTACAGCTGGGTCTTCAGAGACATCATCTGCAGTCCTTTACAGAACTGTTTTAACATTAGTTCTTGCACTCCTACCAAAGATTTTAGTTTGTCTATAAAATTTATATTGTAGCAGGCAAAAATACAACAGTACCCAAAAATTATGCTCATGGTTTCAGGATGGTACAGAATCTAAAACTATGCTTCAGTAATATCACCATGTGGAAAACAAAAGAAAAATTAATTAAAAAAATCCTAAATTGGGGATCTGGCTTATTTTTGACTATATCTGAGATGAGTAGTAGATAACTCAGCCATCAGGATGTATTTTATTAATTTGGACACTGAATTCAGGGCTAAATTCTGTTCCCATTATGTAGCATTAAAATGATACTTTGCATATGCTGCTTGTGGATGTTTGTAAAAAAGAAGCTGTCTAGAGGATTTTATAGTACCCTGACCCTGAGAGATGTCTAAATAGGGGTATGTGACTGATGGATTTGAAATATGAAGGTATCTGAGCTGCAAACTGGTAATGCTAGTGCCTGGAGTGATTTCTCATGTACTCTTAGTGTGATCCTAAAAGGAGAAGGGTCTGTGTTCTCCAGCAACTTTATAGCTTCAGTCAGGCTTTGCCAGGGATGCATCTTGGTATTGTCCAGGGTTGGTGAATGTTATAAGGGATTTCAACCTTACCTTTGAGTTTTGACATAGGGAATTGGAGTCTCCAAATTTTATCTTGGATAAATTGTGAGGCTTTTTCACAGAGAGTAAATCTCACAGTTCACCTTCCCCTTTTCCCTCCCTCCTTTACTTACACTACTGAACCTAAAAGCAATTCATATTTGGCAGAAGCTGAAAGACGGTGGTAAAGAACTGATGATCCTAAAATGAATGAAGGGACTTGTGAAGGTTAGAACACCAATGTCAGAGAGGAGGTATTTACTTTCTGTGTGTCTGCTTTTTTCCCAAGCCTCCACAGTGAAAAAAGCTCATCAAAATGTGCATAATCAAGCACTTCCAATGAATCATCAAATGCCATGAAACGTCATAGTAAAAAATTATTCTTGGGCCACTTGCTGAAAATGCTATGCCTATTGATTTCCATGGGTAGGCATGTGGCAGGAGAGAAACATGATGGGGAACTGCAGAAAATGGAATCCCACCTTGTGTGACTTCTGCTTCCCCTCACTTACATCTTCCAAGGCATTACTGTCAAACATGAAGAAGGTGGTGTTGTCTTAACTTGTTCTTTCACTCTGCATCACTGACCCTCCAGGAAGGTAGAGAAAGATCCCAGAACTGGGATCCTCTTAAACTGATTTGTAGGAAGAAGTTGAGTATCAACACTTTTACACTGATGTAAGATTGATGTTTCATGTCATGGCCCAGATGCATAGGTTGTTGCTGATAATTCACAAAAGGATCACTTATTAGCAAAGCAAAATATTTCTTCAATGACTTACAGAAGCTCCATGTCATTGCTTGCCATAATGCTCCCAATGTCATATTTAAAATCAAAGTAATTTCAGCAGAATGTACCATGTATGTGATGTCAAGGTCTCTCCATTTAAGTCACATTTTGCTTGATTATAAATAAGACTTGCCCTATTACACAATTCATTATTTGCTTTTCCCTTATTAGAAAAACAAAACCTCAACCCTAAATATAACCTAGCCAGAAGGTCAAGGAGCAGGAACATCAAGGAAGAATATAGAGGGGACAAACTATGATGATGGTTTGTTGGTCTAGCATGTGCAAAACTGATTTTCAGGTAGCTTTGCTGCTGAATTCCTTGTCTTGTTCTCATTATCATTTTGTGCTTAAACTGGTCCTCAGAGACCTGTGTACTTGTACAGTGGCACATGTGCCATGATCTCCAATGTTGTCAAGCTTTTTGCAGAGCTGTGTATTTAAAGAATGCAGTTTTCCATAAATTTTGTAGTGTGGCAAAGAAACAGGGCTGTGAAGGGAGAGTGGAAATCATGAGAGTGGAAAGCAGCAGAGTGACATTTTTCATTTTCATCATCTTTGACAGCTGCTTCATACTGAGAGCAAATAAGAGTACCAATGGCAGAATTTCTAGCTAATCCAAGTGTGGCAACTGCTTTGGGGGAAATTCTGCATCACAGTTGTTCTTCTACAAGTTTTCTCACCTCAGACAATCAATAAACAAGTGATACAGAGGGAGGTACCTCGTACCTTTCTAAATCGGACACCCTTACAAATGCAAAGCAACACCTGTGTGTTCAAAGAAACCATACCCATCCCCCAAATATTTGTGAAATCCAGGCTGTGTATATAAATGCCCAAGTAAAATGGCTTTGTTTTCAGTGTCCAAACCTCCCTGTACCTGTGCCCTCTCTGATCATCAGTGCCTGACCCTGTTGCTTGAGGCAGATGCTGGCAGAGGAGCTGACTGGGCAGCCTGGAGCCTGCTAGAGAGGAGCTGCATTTTATCTTCTCTGTGTTGCTTCTTGCTTCAGCTGCTGCAGCATTTCAAAAGGCCAGGCTTAATGAGCTGTAAGGGGTGGGGGGGAGGTGATATTCAGACAAATCTTGGTAATATGCTTTGATTAATTCAAGAGCTGAAGGTAGCTGAAAAACCTTTTTTTTTTTTTCGATCCAAGGTATTACTTTATTGCCTTACATTGCCTTTAATAGCACAGTGTATGTAACCACCTCTCAGTAGTGCACAAAGAAAAAATTATTAACAAGAATTATGTCTTTTCACTTGAAATATGTATTAGGCTTTCATGTAAAATCTGGTTTTCCTTTCCTCAGTGTGGATATAAAAAAACCAAGCAAAATTCCCAGCATAAACCAGTCAATTTTCCATTATAATCAGTTTGGAAATTGGGTGCTTTCCTGAGGTTTACAAGCTCGAAGGGGATTCAATTGTGCCAAGTATTTTTTTCCATGTAATGTTAAAAAGTACATTAACCACCCTCACCTGTTCCAGTAGAAAATAAACTGTTACCTTTCATTTTCTCTTTCCTGTTCCATCCTCCATTATAATTTCCTGCTTATTTTTTTGAAGTGGTGAGGTACACTTTTCCCCCCTCTCAGTAGGCCAAATCCATAGAGAAATGGGAAAAAATGAGCCCACCTTTCTTTGTGACATTACACTCTTTTATTTTACTCTGGAATGACTTCTTTTCAAACTTGGTCAGACACAGAAGTGCTCTTACTCCTCTTGTAATGTGTGAGTGGACTCAAATATTTCTGGATCTATGTGTCCAAGTCTTGTTTATGGGGCTAATGTTTTTAGTGATTTTTTTGTTTAGGGATGGCTGGGTGTCTTTTTGTTTCTCTTGGGTGGTGGGCAGTACCCTTCTACCTCCAGTAGTAATAATAAAGCAGGAGATGCCTCCTGCAATCTGAATGTCACCACAGTGGCTTTCATTTGTTTTTGTCTTGCTCAGTCTTTTCCCCTTCATTTCTGTTGGGTTGTTTTGGCTTAACTTATTTGTCTTTTTGGTGTTACTTCAGTCAGTAGCTTCTTTTAGTCTGAGTGAACCTTCAATTTTTGTTCTTCAAAATACTTAATATTATGTAGATTAAAAAGAAAGGAAGCTGCAAAGATCTATTTTAAGGTACTTATAAGCTGTGGAGCCATGTGATGTCAGCTTGCACATGCTGGCCAGTTGGCAAGCTGCTGATTTTTGTCTCTGAGCAGTCGTTGCCTTCTAAGCAATTATTGCCAATATAAATGCTGACCCTTGCTGCTCCCATTCTGCATGGCCATGTATAATTCTTCATTTGCTTTGAGAGCTCTGCTAGAGAGAGGCAGGGATATGTGACCATAGAAATTGCGTTAAAGCTCAGATTATGTTGTTTCTGAAAAAGCTTGATGCTTTAGTGGAATTAAATGTAGCCAATTATGAGACAGAGTGATCTGAATTTTTTCTGGATTTTTTCAGAGGTTCACTCATGCCCTGAATAATATGAGCATTTCTGTACTTTTCCCCTGCTACTGAATGCAGTTCTATGTATTCTTATTAGGATTAAATAGTTATATAACTTAACTRAAATCTTCTAATTCTTGACTTCATTGATATATTTTGATATATCACCATTTTTATAGATAAATTGCACAACTTTCCACCTTGAAAAAATCAGAAATGTATGATTGTTCTATTTCAGCAAGCTTATTCTTCAAGCTTGCTTGAATCCTGTAATGCCATTTTTTGGTACTGTATCATGTCTGTTTTCTATCAATATTTAGAAAGCCATATTTTTTCTCCTTTATGTGTTTGTGAAGCATGTGGTTTTTTTATGTCAAACTCTATACTCTGAAGAGAATTTGTGTAGAAAATGTGTTTCTAGGCAATTGCAAGGCTAGGCACAAGATGTTGCATTCACCTTCAGTCAGTAGCTTAATGTGTGTCCTGGCAATGTCTCAATCTGTCCATACCCAAATAACACAAAAATCTTTAATGTGTATTTATATTCAGTCCTGTGGGAGGAGAGCTTTAAAGAAGGTATTTTGGCTAACGAAAAGGTCTGTGTTATCTGGGTTCTGTGGAAGGATGATTTAACTTTTTAACTCTAAGGAAAAATTAGTACACCAGAAAAAGTGGGTCCAAAATCTACACCTCTGGGATTGAATCCCAGCAAATAATGCTGAATTAATGTATTTGAGTCTGCAAACTGACTCAGGCAGTCCACTCTCCAGCTGATGGCAATGCTATATGGAAAAATGTAAGCCTACCTTCAAACTGATGTAAAAACCTGAGCATGAAGGTACCATTAGAGTTTAGTTGAGGTACATTGGGTGTTTTCAGAGGTCATAATATCTCAAGGGTAGAATTATTGAATAGAATATCCATGACAGAGATTGTGTCAACACGCAGCTAAAACAACAGGTGGTGGTGAGAGGGAGAGATGCATCCCTCAGTTCTGATGTTCTCCTTGGATTTGCAGTTACCTTTACTCTAGGGACGCCCTTTGCTTCATAATAAAGTAGCATGCCAGAATTAAATGCAATATGGATTTTTTTTTTTTTGCTTTTTGGACTGTAACAGTCCAAAGCTACTGTCTTTGGGTGGAATGCTTTCAGGTACAGTGAGAGACTGTGTGCAAAGACCTTGGTTTGCACAGTTAAAAGAAAACTGCAAATTTCACGATGGGTGCCTGTCAAGTTTTTCATCCATATTTATTTAAATATTTAAATATCAGAAATTAAAACCTCTTCTAACAAGTATTTCAGAGCATTAATTAACTCAAGTTATGGTTTTCAAGTAAATAATTACAGATAAATCGTGGTATGGTTTTGTGTTATGCCCCTGAAGAGTAACGTGGTCGTCTGGTTTCTGTACTAGTGCCATCTGGTGACTAAAAGTTACTATGGAGCCTTCCCTCCTGGAGCTGGAGGGGTACAGGATGGGTTTTGCCGAGGATTGAATTCGAGAATCTGGAGAAACTCCTCAAGAAGGTGCCTTGTATCTTTGTATGGAGGCTATTGTCCACTTCTGGTAAAAGCAGTGCTGAGACTGACACTTAGAGAGGCTGTGATTTCATTTTAATGCTCGAATGATTTCTGAACTACTGCAGCTCATAATTTGTCAGAACTGAATAAGCTGGCTTCAAGGTAGTTTGGGCTGAGGCAGAAATACAGTTTTAGAGTCAGTGGTCATCGCCTTGAATTTCAGCCTTTTGCTGTCAAGCCCAAGGTTTAATGAATGGACTCCTTGCTACACATTTGCAGTATGTTTTTGCCGTAGGAGACAATTCTCCAACCCCTTTCAGACTCCTTCCTTCACTCGTCAGTTATTAATGTACTGTCCTTTCAGTCAATAGCACATAGACATGTTTTTCTCACTACCTCTTTGCTAAAGTAATTTTAGGGTTTGAAGAACTGAAGAAAAGTTCTTTCCAGAATGTGGTCCAGGAATGGTTTGAAATGATTTTAAAACAGGAGGCAAACAACATCTCCGGTTTGCTATCCTCTAAACTAAAATGCTATCTTATACATATTTTTCCCCCTTAAGTACTTGTTGCAGAAAATAGTGTTCTGTAATCACGTTGCAGTGATGGCTTGGCTTATGGCACTTCAGCATGCCCAGTAATTGAACCTGTGATTCCTCAGTGTTGTTCTTCCTGTCTTTTCCTGCATTTTCCTGCATAAAGGCTGGGGGAGAAGAGAAAAAGGTACCTGGTGAATTACCAGTTTAGCAGGAAATGAAGAACATTATACAGTGAGAGGGAAAACAGTAACTTCTTCCTTCATTTCCAGAGGTGGAGTTTCATGTCACACCCTTTGTCACAGACAATGCTCAACAGACAGTTCTGGTGGTCAGTTCTCACATTCTTGAAACCCAGAATTTCCCCTTCAAAGGTGCTAAGAGAAGTAATCTTTGGGCTAATTTTACCTGTTTTTGGTCTGAGGTTGAAACTGCAAAAAACCAAACCAGCTTGTCCTTACAGGATAACTGAAACCCTACCGGCTTTTCTGGACAAATAAGAGACTGGGGTTTATTCCAACTGCTTTGTTAATCCCTTCTTATTGTCTTCAGGGAAAATAACTGATTTTGACAGCTCCAGGAAGAGAAAATATAGATGTGGAAAATATATATATACACACAGATATGAGTGTATGTGATAAAATGCTGATAAGAAGTATCTGCTCTATTTCTGTGAAACTTCACAATATATAGCAAGAAGTGACATCTCTCTCCATTGAAATTTTGAGAATAGCAATTTCTTCCTGAAAAAGTACTTGTGAGTTTTTAGGTGTGTGTTTTGCAAGTCCATACATGACTATGTGTGTGTATGGACACACACAGACTCCTAGAGAAGGCTCAGAGTTTCTCAGAAGAAAGCCTGGCCTCAGTTGTCAAGTGTGGATGCTCAGTGCTTTTTGTAAACTGCTTCTTCAAGTCACTCAAGCTGAAGAGTCTTGGTCTGCAAGCACTCACAATCCCTGTGCATCTGCGGAAATTCATGGCCACATATCCGTAGGGTCTGTGCCAGAAGAGAAATTTTGAAAAGCATATATAGAATGGTTTGAGTATGAGTAGTTATGTGTTGCTTCAGCAATATGGAACCAAAATGGAGCCTGGAAAATGTGTTGACTGAAGACGATTCTCCCTTGTGTACTGAGTTCAAAATTAGAAATGTTCATTTCCAAATCTGGTTTGACTGTAGCCTGGTTTGTGTGACTGCACTAGGTTTCCTGACTTTTAAAATAATTTTATGTTAAAATTCAAAAGAGGTTTCTATTAGTTTTGTATAGTGTTTTTAATAAATCTCACTCATCTTAACAAATGAGTGAGAATGCCACTTATCCAAGAGTAACAGACTAAGTTTCTTTGTTACAAAAGTTCTCTTCAGAAGTATGTCATCTTCCATAAACAGGGTTTACTGGATTTAATCAAAAAGCATGACTTAAAAAATACATTCAAGTGTGCTTGTTAAGGCATTACAGTAGAACTTTCTATTGCACACTCTATCTCTCAGCTTAGTCTGGTCTTAATTTGTTTGTCCTTCTGGCTTTTTTGGATTGAAGAGAGATAGAGTCATCAGGGGTTGAATTTTGGGAGTTATTAACTGTTGTGTTAGCTATACACAGCATTTGTTCTTCAAATGTAGCTCAGTTCATCTTCACAGAGGCAAAGAAGATGTAAAAGTGGGAGAAAGGCTGTTGTTCCTAGAGAGGCAGCCACCCCTGAAGCACCATTAATCATACCCATCATCTCCCAGTGGTGGCAAAAGCCACCAGAGCTAGCAAAAGCTGGCTCCAGGTCTCCATGCCAGTCTTGATGGGCAAAACCAGTTCCAGGGCTTGTTCTTCAGACAGTGGCCCAGGGAGAAGTGTAAGCTGCTTCCAGGGTAGAGGAATTATTGTGGAGGCAAGCCTGTGCAGATGCACGGTCCTTAAGATAAAGTCAGCTACAGCTAAATAAGGTTAACAAAGGGAAGAAAAATACATGTATAACCTTACTGATATGCCTGAGACCTCCCTCCTACTCCCACATCCATAGCATTTAAACTGTGGAGACTCCAAATTCACAAGATTATTTAAATGCAAGTCATTAGGCAGAGGCTGGGCTGTCTGAATTTGGGCTTTTGTGCATCTGCGTCTGCTCCCTTCAAAAAATATAGGAATTTCTTGGCTGGTGGCCAGAGTTGAAGGCAAAGGACAGCACCAAGTACCTGTGACATTTCTGATTCAGCTGTGAGATTCACCTGCCAGCCTTTGGACAGGGATCAGTGGAAATGCTACTGAAGTCCAGAGTGCTCCCCTTCTTAGCCTTTGCATCTGGCCATGGTGTTCTTGAGGGTAAGTAACTACCTGTTTATACAAATAAAAAATCTCCAAGACAGTGTGTGAAAATGGTCATGAGCAACACTTCCTCGTGTCTTTTGGAAGAGGAGTGGGCAAAATCTTTAACTTGCTTTTATCCAGACTTTTTTTACTAGTGGAGAACAAACAAGCAAACAAATTTTTTAAAAGGCAGCCTCCTCAGCATGGTTAACTTTTTAAAATGTCTTTGTCAGGCTGACAAATACTTGTGACTACCATAAGTATGAGTGCAAAGGAGTGACTCATTAGACCCCAACATCTTGTGGGTCAGACTAGATGAGTTGTGTTTTCACAGCATTTTCTTAGAGCTGCTTTTTTTTTTAATACAGGCCTAAGACTTGAAAACTCAGACATTGAATCAGAGGATAGTTTGGGTTGGAAGGGACCTTAAAGATCATCTAGAAAGTTTCATGCATTTGTTTATTTCTAGTTTAGTGCTTGACAACATCTTCATTCAGACAGGCTTGAACTTTACTTGTGTGTTGTACGTGTGGATGGAGCTGCTGAAAATGACAGCCAGGAGCAAGAGAGTGCGCTGCAACTATGAACTTTTCTTAGCTGGCAGATCTAACAAGGGGGAAAGTCTTTACTCAAAGTTTTCCCAGCAGTTTGTAACTTATTTTCCATAGCCCTTATATGAAGTAGGGACTTAGGATGTTGAAAGCCTTGTGTGAATATTTCACTTGAATGGGCTATATCCCTCATGCTTTCAAAGGTTCTTTGGGAGGAGAGGAAGGTGCTTGGCTATGCAATCATACGGTTGTAGACTCAAGATCCATATTTTAACCCTGGAAACTGGGAGGCAGGATGTAATTTCAAACCATATATGGATAGGATGCTGGCTTCTGGAATGACCATTCTGAAAGTCATCTTACATATAAAAAACAATTTTCCTCTTGCACAAATAAGGACTGTGCCTTTTACACAGGGCTTCCTTTTGCTGTAGGTCACCTATCAGATCAAGATGACCCCCGTGGCAGGGAGAAATAATGAGGAGGACTCCATCTAATCAGAAGGCTAATTAATTACTTTATTATACTATATTATTCTATACCATATTACGCTACATCTAAACTGCATCTGCCAAGCACTCAACTGCATTCTCCTGCACAGAACCTTGTCATTGTCTGCTGACAGTCCCAACACACACACATGGATTCAATTGGTCAGTGAATCAAAACACTCACACCAGAATCCAATTACCAATTCTCTTCAGGTAAGCAATCTTCCACAATGCATTCCACTTGTGAACAAACACAGATGCAGCAAATGAGATAAGAATTGTTTTTCCTTTCTCTGAAGTTCAGAAAATATGAATCCCAGAAATTTCTTGGGAAGTTGTGCCTTGCTTTTCTCTGTGAAGAGAAATGTGACGACAATCACCTTGTTCCCATCTGCAACTGTCTAAAAATAAATGAAGTGCAGAACTCTTTACATCAAAAATGAGTTGCTTGTGAAAGGAAATGGACTGAGGATATACAGAAAGCAATACTTGATTACTGGTAAAGACTAATTATGTATAAGATACTTTCCTTTCTTTTTTCCTTTCCCCCCTCCAACTCCTTTCCACTGCAGGATTTACAGTTGTTCTAATATTGTGTCTTCTTACTGACCATGAATGAATGCAGAGGATGCCCTTTCCCTTGTGCATCTCTCAGTCACAACATACCACTTTTATTAGGCTGTGTTTGCTGTGGCAACATGGGATGCAGCCTGTGTCTGTCAGATGAATTTCCTTCACAGTTCCCTGAGGAACCATCAGGTCACAGTGAGCATCTGTAACACTTCCATCCCTGCTGCGCTGACTCACCCCCGCTGCTTATCAATGGAGAGCTTCAATAACAGTCAAAGGGGCATGGGGAGCTTTTGCTATTTTTAAATATTTGCAGTATAATTGAAATGTATGAATAAATCAATATTTATACAAAGAAAGAATGAGAGCAAGAGTTTTAACCCGCCAGTATTGTATRTATGTCACATCCTGGAATTATTCTTCCTTTTATGTGTGCATAGCCAAATAACAACAAGGGGAGAAGCTCCAACAGACGAGAATGAAAGACACTTTCTGCCTGACTCTGGGCAGATGTAGAGAAAAGTTTTCTCTGGTTGAAATACTGAAGCTTAATTCTCTTGTCTTTGTCTTGTGGGCCAAAGGGTTTGAATTTCCCAATGCTTCTTGGTGTTTCTCCTCTGTGTTACTAGGTATAGGACTGCCTCTCATACCTGATATGATATTTTGACCCAAAAATCCTTTAAATCCAGAACACAGGGGACTTTTGTTTTTGGCTGAAGCCTTCAGTGGGTTTCAGCAAAATGTATAGCTGGATAGAATCCTCCAGCCTTTCTGGATGAAAAACTAGATCTGTAAGTCTATAGACAAATTCTACCTTCTCATAAAAGAACAAGTTGCAGCTTAAATTCAGAAATATATTGTTTGAAAGAGCTGATTTTCAATCTGTTAAAAAAGTATGGTTTTATGATGATTAACTCAGATCTACTTCAAACCAATTTCAAAAGACGCAGAATGTGGGCAGGTACCAATTACCTGTCACAATTAGTGTGCATCTTATCGTACATATTTAAGAAATTAATGACAGTAGGTGGTTAGAGCTGTCTCATTGCTACTAATTAATATGATAAATCTTCAGTAGGCCATTGGCAAAATAAGATTACCAATTAAATGTGATGTCAATAATTATTAATTATAGGAGAACAGATACATTTCAAGTCCAGTAACAATAGTGGGAAGCGTTGCTTTCTTTCAGAGACATTTCAGTGCATCTACRACTTGAAAAGCAGTGTATACTTTATCTTAAATATTTATTTAATGGAAATCATGCCTAAGAAGTGCATTCATTTGTCCTTGAATACTACATTTTGTGTCTGCTCAATAAGTTTCTCATCATCCTTCTTGTATTTGCACCCATTTAATGTTGTTACCAGTAGGATGGAATAGCTCATATGGAGAGTTTATGTGCCTAAGTGTCTAGTTTATACAGACTAAAGAAAATGTTTCTCAGTGTATCTTCAGTTATGATCTCATCTTCTTAGTACTTAACTTCTTTCTCCCTAGAGCAACAGCTATTCAGGGTGGAAGGAACAGACAGTTCTTCATGTGGACTTCTGGAAGATTGTTGTCGCAATACGACACAAAATGAATGATGCTCACACGCTGAGATGTTCAAGGCAAAAAAGAGGGTGTTTATTTTTTGGCTTCGATATTTATAGAATTCCAAAGGTGACCATGGATTGGAGGATGAAATTGCTACCTCTCCAACCACACTGGTCAAACTAACAGTCTATCAATTTTCTTTTCTTCCAGAAAGGAATGCAAACCAATTATTATTTACATGAAAAGTGTGTGAGAAACTCCATTACAAAAATGTAAACATCAGAAGGCTTAGAAGAACTTTAGAAGAACAGGGCAACAGAGTATACCTACAGATTATAGAAATTGACCAAATATGATGAAATTAGTACAGAAATATTTAAAAAAAGAGTAAGAACAAGGATGCTAGAAAAAAAAATCTGCCTGATCTGCCTGATGTTTACTGTTGGTTCCAGTTTGCACTTGCTTAACCCAACCTGGTGGTTTGAGTCTGCTTGACACGATGGGACTCAGCATGGTGTCAGGGACTCCTACAGAGGAGGAGTGACACAGGGTAAAGTCTCTGGTGTTTGCTGGAGCACTGCCCTGTAGCTGGGGCATGAAGCCTGAGGGAGCTCCAAAGGAAGGACACAGCCCTACAGGATTTGGGACACAGAGCTGCCCAGGGCCTCTTGCTGAAGTCAGGGCAGAGGGAGACGCTGTTCCTGCCTGCACAAGGTGTGCACTGATAGAGGACTTGTGTCCCTACACTGAGGTCAGTCTGGAGGAGGTCAGCTAGTGTGCGCCATTGGGGAAGAAGTAAAAAGCAATTGAGGGGATCTTCAGAGACCCTGTGGAGAGGAGAGCCTGAACTCCCAACTGCGCAGAAGAAAGGCAGCCAGAAACCATTTGGTTTGATGGAGGAGATGGGAAGCTTAGTCCTTTTTATTGCAGCAGGAGAGTGGCTGGTTCTCCAGCTACAGGTCTGCAAGTTGTAGACACTGCAGGGTAGTTCCCATGTCCTGCTAGCTAATGGGGGACAGAAAGTCACATCTCAGTAAGCACCGAAGTCACCTGAGACTGAGCCAGGCAGAGAGGCAAGCACTGCCAGTAGATTGAGGGAAGTGATTACCCCTCTCTATCAGCATTTGTTAGGCAAAACTGGGAGTCCTATATTCCTGCTGCACTTCAAATATAAGAAAGATACTGATGAACTGGAGCAAGTTTAGCAGGTGGCCCTCAAGATGCTGGAGCATTTGTCCTGTGTGGCCTGATAAAGAGGACTTCACAAGGACCTCATAGCAGCCTGTCAATACATCCGAGGAGCTTATCAAGAGGATGCACACGGGATCTTCTGTAGTGAGTCACAGAAGCACAATAAAAAAGGATGTAAACTGACTGGAGACCTCCTGATGTCTCTGATCTTAATTTCCTCCATTCATTTTCTATGATCATAGTGAACTTCCCCTCACCACAATAACCCATCCTTGATGTACTGTGAGTTTTTAACTGAGCCTTGTGCTGATACACAGTGAGCAATGGTGGCTTTGACAGGGTATAGGTAACTGCTGGTTTAGGACAATGGAGGAGAACTGTTGAGGCAGGAACAGAAGGGTGAAATATGATGTTATGGGAAAGAACTTTCAAAGTGTTCAGGATTCTGTAGTCAGGAATGGAGTAGTTGAAAGCAATCCAACAAGGGAATTGTTCACGGAGTTCTCTGGGTTGGAAGGGATTCACAAGGATCATCAAATGAGACTCTGAAGTGAATGGCCCATACAGGGACTGAGCCCACAACCTTGGCTTTGTTAGCAACATGCTTTAACCAACTGAGCTAATCCAAATGTTTCCTTTTGAGGAGTAAATACTGCCAAGAAATCCTTTGGTCTCTGTGAGGGTCATAATAATGTCAATTTTAATATGTGAGACTGCATTATTAGTATTCTGCTGGATGCAAGTGATTGAACAGGAGAGAAATAAATACAAATAATATTTCCTGATGGAGGAGGAGAGGCTGCCTGTGAAGCTGTATTCTGGATGGCCTTCCAGATTTTATGGGGGTGTTGTTTCGCATAATGGGGAGACTTTGGGATTTTGTCAGCTTACTTTGTAATTTTCATGCAAGAACCTTCCATTTAGCTTGGTAGCAAACTAACCACCTCTCCACTTGGGTTTCTTGCTGCATGTGGTCTTGAATGCTGCTGCTCAAATGCTGCTGCCTCTTGTATAGAAGAGATTTCTGCTATGAGGGCAGATAAGGTGCTTTTTAGCATTTTATTAATTGTCAATCAGGGCAAAAGCTTGAATTTTTCAAAGGGGGTCAATGTATCATTCCTTTTCTTTTTTAAATTACAGCAAATTGTTACTGAAAGAGGATCAGCACTCTCCACCCAGCATCTCGAAAAATTTTCTTTACTGCTCTGACCTCAACTACCACCCTCCATTTGACAGATTTTGAATGATCAAGTGTTGCACCACTTTGACTTCTGCTGTGTTGTCTTCAATCTGATGGCTGCAAACATTCCCAAACTCTTGTAAGACAGTTAATGCAAGTGGTTTCAAGGGAGAGAAGCAGGGTACAAATTAGAGAAATTTGAAATTTATTTAGGGTACAAATTAGAGAAAAAGACAGATTATCTCTTCTTCCTGTGGCTGCCCTTGTCTGTCTGAGCTTTTGAATGTAGTTCAAATAAAGGTATCAAAGGTGGAAAAATATGGCATAACAACTGTAGCTTTTGGTATCACTGTGGAACTTCTTTCGTAATGCAAGTAGTGGGGTAGTATCAGGAAGCAAGGCTGGATGCACATAATTCAAGCAGAAAGTCAAACTCATCTGAAATTATATCTTAGTGAAGACAGAAGCCAGTGGACAGCAGGACATGAAGCAGTCAGTGGACAGCAGGAGATGAGCAGATTGAGACAGTGTCCAAAAAATATTGTGTTGTTGCTGCTCTCTGGATCAACTAGAAACGAAGAAATGTTTGCTGAAGTCTTTTGACTTCTTTCCTTACTTCCTCTCTTTTCTTCCACATGCCTTCCTCCTCCTTTAACTAATCTGGTATTTTGAATTTCATATCCAAACAACACTTGGGTACGATTTTGAATGATTTAAGACATCGCTTTTGGGGTGATTACCAAATGTTCTTTTTTCATTAGAACTTTATTTTCTTGTCAGCTCAACCTCAAATACTTAGACTGAGCTTTAGACTGGCACTGAACTAGAAAGATGACAGCAAAAAAAAATTTGCGGTAAGACCTTGGGTATGGTGAGTTGTTTTTTCTTTTGGGCTTCTTTGTTTTGGTGGTTTTCTTTGGCTGGTTTGGTTTAGATTGGTTGTTTTTCTTTTTTTTTTTAACCCTCAAACTAGAGATTTGTGCTTGGAAATTTGATTTTGTCTTTAAATTATATATATGATATTTTATTTTTGTTTAAATAGTCGCAAATAGTTTCTTCAGAGATTATATGTCTCTGAACAACACTGTCACATAGGATTAATCTATTCTATATAATTCCCGTGTACATTTTTCTGCAACTCTTGTCTTATGAGTTCGCAGTGATAACTCTTCATGGTGTTCTTCAATTCAACCTTCCTCCACTTCGTCCTTATAGCTCAATGCTTTTGCAGTCACACTTCATAGTCACTTAGGTAGACAACAATGTATTTGGGAAAGGGCATTTTTGCGTCAAGACTGTCAAATGCATTATAAGATGTTTCTGTGCAGAAATTTGGATGGGCAGCAAAACTATTTCAATTTTTAACACTGTCTAATCATAGAAAATACCCAGTAGTATAAGGTCAGGGACAGTGGTACCAGTGAAATGCAAAAGAGGTCTTGGTTCTCTCTTGGAATTTTTCTCCAACTTTCTGGACAATAGTGTTTGGAATTTATGGCTCTTTTTAAAAAACTTTCATTAGGGAATTTAGCACCAAACGCAGTTACATAGGTCCAGCAATTATCTGGGCTTACATTAATTCACTACCAGCGGGAGGAGAGGAGTTGGTAGCTTCCAGAATCTTTAAATATCAGACTTATTCAAGAAAGTGGAATTGTGACTGTGGCAACTGAGTCAGAAGAGGAACAGCTCCCTTGGGTTTGAAGTGAGCCAGAACCTACAGATGTTTCCAGTCAACATGTATCAAGCACACCTGCAAGAGTGGCAATCTGGTTTTTATGTCCCTTTCCCTGGCCAGGGAAAGATGAGAAAAGCTTGTACTGAAGCCAAAGGAGAGGGAGGCTTGGCAAGTGACATGGGAACTTGTATTACTACAGATATGGAGACACCACTGTATTATCAGTCTGTAGAGCTGGCTGAAACAAACAGGATTTGTCTTCTGGCGGGGGGGATGTTTTCAGGAAATGATTTCTAGTCTGGGAAGGTGAATGTGGGATAAGCATGTCTAGCTATGTTCAAGGCCATACCTGGAGAAGTGAGAGAGATGCTTAGTCAAGGGACAGGCTAGGGGAACATCTTCTTTTCTGCTTGAGGAGAAAGAATGAGATCAGCTTCTCCTAGCAGCTGGCAAGCTTGAGCTCTTGAAAAATGATGGGGAGTCTGGTATAGACACAGGTGCTCCTGAAAAATGAGAAAACTCTTTGCATATTGATGCCACTCGCAACTCAATCCCAATTCACTGCAGATGGTTCTGATTTGAAACTTGTTTTTATGCTTTCCCTCTTCTCTGTAGTTAACAGATACTCAGGATGAACTTGTAGGATAGTTACTTTAAGAAGAACTGTTCCTTCTCTGTTTCCAGCTCAGAGTGGGAGGTCTGCCTGTCTGTTGTATGAACGCAACTACAGCTTCTAAAGAGTGTTTATCATGCTGTATGAAAACTGTACCAGAACAACCTTGGTACCACCAGACTTCTCTGGGCAGCTCTGCTCTGTGCTGCGCTTGTCACTGCTCCATTTGGCACTCTGCTCCAGAGTCACGCCTTGGCTTTGTCTCCCTGCATCTTTCCTGCCTTTTGATTTTCATTGTACCTGCTTGAGCTACAAAGAATGCAGACACAGCAATGCTACAGGCTACTTTTTGTTGCCTGGAGCACCAGAGTTTCCCCTCACTGTTATAAAAAATTATATGTGTGTGTATACAACCCACACATGTAATGTCTGGTGCTGGCAGGACCTTGACCTCCTGTCAGGACATGTGCACACACTATCTCTGGGTCAATTGTGAGCCTCTCCTAGAGAGATCCTTCGAAGAGGACTTCAATGTATTTAATGAAACTTTTTCTAGAACTACACAGTATTTTCCCTTATTCATTAATTAAATACTTGCTGCCATCTACCTTTCATCACTGGGTTTCTTAATTTCCTAATATTTGCTAATATAAGTCAGTTTGTGCTCTGTTCTGTTGTGTGAATTATCTTCAAATTATTGTAAAGCCTTTCCTGTGTCTGCATTTTTTCTGCTTTCTCAGAAGGTTATTCTGTTTATAGCTGAGTTCTTAGAAGTTGCCAATGCTCAGTCTGACTTGAGCTTTCAGTATTTTGATTCTTAATAAAGTCAAGCCTACGCTAAATGTCTAGCTAACTTGTCCAGTGATGCATTATGGTTTCCATTTTATAATGTAATCCAGAAGCCTTTAATCTATTTAGCTATTTGTACTGATAGCCAGTAAAAGATATCCCTGGTTTGCCTTTTTCTCAATCTTTTCCTCCCTACTCAGTCTCATTACTCTCACTGAATTGCAGTGCTGAGACTCTGAATGCTTTTGATCCTTGCATCCTATTATTTTGTGCTTGGGTGAAGCTGTTTATGTGTAATATTGAAGTATCTATTATGTAGAAGTGGAAAAACAAATCTTGGACATCTCGTAAACAACAATTTTGTTATATAAATGAAGTGATTTAGAGGTTGTCTCCCAGGTCATCTAGGGAAGGTTTTTTTCTCTAGGTTTGTACCACATCTGTCCAAGTCATGCCTGATGCTTCTRCCCAGGTAGGGTGGGGGAGCCTCACTGGCACAGAGTGGCACAAGTCTTTGGCAGGTTGGTCTGACGAGGTTTCTTGATTTGCTTGGTATTTGCTGCCCTGTCCAAATTAGGATAGTGGCAAGGCAGCCCAGCTCAGGGTGAGCTATCTGAGACTGTAACCACCTCTTTGCAGGAAGACCATGAGAGTTTTTTCTTCTTGCCATGCACTCCTGACCCTTTCAGTATCACAGTGTTTCCTACTCTAAAATGAAAGACTCTTTTGTGTATTCTTTTCCTTCCCATCATCAACCAAAAAAAAAGGAAATAATCCCAACAAGGTAAAATAGTGTTAGGTAATGTCTTCCTCTARTGGAGTAAACTTAGCAAATAGTTTAGATGACATAATATTTTATTTCATTTCTATATCCAGCATCATACTGTTAATCATTTAACTGATGGACAAAAAATTTACTCAATTCTCTATAATGTTCTGTCTTTGATAAGTGTGGGGTTTTAAATGGGGATAAGTTCTCTTGCTGCAGACATTTTTCTCTGTGATTTTCTTCTTTCTTCATTTTCTGGATGATTAAGATAAAATATTAGGCTGGCATAAAAATGGGATAATTATGTTAACGTTAGCAGTGAAAAATCAGTTTTTAAGCAGCTTTAGAATACCTAGTGAGTTTGATTGCAGGGAAGTTGGTGATGTTATTGGCTAAAACTTGGAAACTTCAAGTGCCTTACCTTTGGCCTACACATCTAGTGCTCGCCTGAAATTCCTGAGTACCTGATAGGACATAAGAAACCGAATCCACTATAGTCCCTTTTCAACAGCACTGTACTCCAAGTATTGGAATAAATTTGAAGATTAATCTAAAAAGCATTAGTATTCTGCATGAGATTAGCTAGTTAGTATTGTTATCAAATCCTTCTGTATCTTTTGCTTGTTCTTTTGGCATTGCATTCTGTTCAGAAGCTCTTTTAACTTCTCCCAACTCAAAATGTTCTTTGAAGGGCAAAACTTCTCATATCCTGGGCTCAACACTCCCCTCAGCAATTATTCACTGAATAACTCTTGTGATGGGGCTTGGGGTTAAAAAAGCACTTAAACATTATTCATATGCTTGACTGCTTTCCAAAAMAAAAGCTCTCATCATGAGCATCTGAGCTGAGAAGATAATCTTTGGTTTGCTGTCAGCTGTCAGCGCTCCATCAGCACCCCGGCTGTGAGGGGTGTCGCTGGATGCACAGGGTATGTGCTTCTGGCTGGGGAAGGTGCAGCCTGGCAGTGGCCTCCTTTCACTCCCCAAGCTCACAAATATTCGCTGGTGTTAACTTGAATGATGACAGACATGGCAGACGTGGCAGAGAGCTTGGCCTTCTGCTTGCTGTTGGGAATTCATCAAGGCAAATCTGAGCTCAGTGGTGACTGATTTGCCCAACTGATCCTGCTGAGTTGGAGGGGAGAGGCAGGGGTGTTGTCTCCATGCTGACAACACTGAAGCAAGGACCAAGTGTGTATAACTGGTTATTGGATTCATATGGGTGCTGAACACAATGCTTGACAAGATTAAAATGCTGTGTTTCTGGAAGGCAGCTGCTCTTAGTGCAGATGTCAGAATCAGCCAATTTAACCTTTTCTTAGGGAGTAAGACCTGCAAATATGGACAAGTCAAATAGGAATGCACTTCACAGGTGACTACATATTTGTCATTGGTATTTGTAGCTTCCTGAAATGATAGAAGACTGCTGGAGTCACTGTATCATTGCCAGCCATTTTTAAGAATTCTACTGTAGACATACATATATTCAAATTCAATGTTTATATTATCTTCATCTGATGCTGCTACTTTTTCCCCTCCTCTTTCCTTTTATTTTCTTCTCTAGGAAGCACTATGAAGTTCCCAGAAAAGTAGAATGAGATCTGGGATAGGGCAAATCAAATTCAGTCTTTTAATCAGTGGACGTCAGTCACTTCTATATAATGTCCTCTCTTTTTAAAGCTAGGATTATTAATTGCTAAAGTTTTCTAGACTCTTCTAACTTTACTTGGTGCATACTCTTTCTAGACTGAAAATAAATAACAGACAAAGAACACAGTCTACACACACATGATTGACTTCTTCTGTCTGGTGTTAATTAAAACTGGTGCCTGAGCTATTGAAATACTATAGCTTATAGAATTCACATTAATCTGTTTACACTAATAACTTTGACTTCTATACTCATAAGAGGGCAGAAACAATTAAACCTCTGCATAAATAGTAACAATTTCTATGTAAGCACATATACAAATTGTACAATAGAAGTTGTGTTAATTCTGTGTGCTTTTAAAAAAAATCTTAACCTAAGAAACTTTGTACAGTAGAATGGGTGAGTTGTGACTGAATGCATTTCTATCTTTACTGTGGCATCCGCAGATACCTATTTCTCATAATAATAGCATTTCTTGCACAATATTCCTGATATATATTCTAAAGTACTAGAGAAGAAATGCCTGATTGTTAACCATGTCAACACTAAGTCATTACTAAAAAAAAAAAAAGAAAGGGGAGGGAGAAAAAACATCCCAAATGTCTGGCTAAAGGTAGATGGAAACATGATCTGCTTTCAGAATAGAAATTAGAAAGCAAATAACCTTTCCAAATGAAATTATATTCCTTGTTCTGGTATATTGCACCCAACTTGACTCACAAAGGAATTTGAAGAAAATCTTCTGCCTGGCAAACATTTGCGAGATGTCTGGGGAGGCATGATAGAAAATGGTGGCTGCTGTTGCTATTCTGACAGTAGGAGCTTAATATTAACCAAAATCCATGGCATCTTTGGGCCAGGAATGGCTTAGTGGCAGTACAACTAGTCGGTAGTTTGCTGAAGGTCTCTTTGTTCCTGACATGTATTGCACATGCTGAAAAATAGTCAGAATTCAATTTCAAGGGAGCTTTTAGCTCTGACTTCTCAGTTCTTTTATTTTTCTTTTTCCTTACTAAAAGCACAGAGAAGGAGAGATGGTAAGAAGGCTGCAGGCATTCAGGGAGAGGCTCCTTTGGCTCACCCTCCTGTAGAGGACACTGGTGTTCAGAAGTATCGCAGTCTGTGACTTTCATTGAGGACTTTGTCCTTGAGCAATTCAAATGCAGCTTTCTGTTGTTTGAAGTACTGCAGAAAACTGTTCAAAGTACACTTTTATACCCAAAAAATGTTATTCTACCAGGGCATATAGTCTTTTATTGGGTATCTGTTTGTAAGTGACATAAGGCATTTGTTTTTATTGGAGGCATCCAGAACATAATTTTTTTTAAGCATCTACTCCTGTAACAGTAATTCCCCTGTGTGCTGTATAACCCTTTTGTTTAGGAGATGGAAAGAATGCAAAGTTACCATTGCAGAGAAACCCAGCCTTTCCTTTGTTCATAAGGGATGTGCTTGTTCTTCAGGTGTTGCTGCTTGGGATAGATCTGCATGTTCGTGGCTGCCTATCCCATCTTTGTCCCAGAAAGTTGCTTCCCTTGTGTGGTGAGGGTGGAACTGAAGTTTAATCACTTTTGTTTCTCAGATTTTGAAAAGTATGTGTTATTGCTCTGGGGACTGAGCTTCTCCAGAGGCCAAGCCTGAAAAACAGCAACATGAATTGCTGCATAAATCAGAGAGAACTAGTTTTGTTCTCATGCCTCAGTGTACTTCTTGTTGACCTTTTTTTGTAATTTCACTTTTTCTCATATTTTACTTCTATTCTGCAATTCTCTGTTATGTTCTTTTTTGTGGCCTCATGCCTCTTTCTTTCTCAGACCATTTATCTTACCTTTCAATATTAGAAAGAGGCTGCATATTGTTTGGGTATATTTGAGCATATATGAAATGACAGATGTCTGCAGAGACAGACTCTCTCATATGGGAGGACTTATCAGAGCATCACATTTGCCCTCCAGCTTTTCTTGCCCGCCCCTGTCTTCCATTTTAGTGTCAGTGCTACTGATGGTGGTACTTGTCCACACATTTGTGATTAACTAAAACCTTTAATTTTACTGTAAGGATTTGCCACAAGCCACTTCCATTATAGCAGTGTAAAGTTTCTTTAATCCGGCATATTCTCTGAGCCCACCATGTGTGCTGATGGAGCTAGTGGAATAACTCAGGCTTCATTTTTTTTCTTTATTGTACCAGATATGATGTGCTTGTTTGACTTGCCTTGTCATGCTCAGGTCTAATTGGATGCCATTTTAGAGTCCTCTTCCAGCTCCAGTACAGAGTCTGTGGCTTCTATTACTCAAATTCCAGTTGTATGGTTATGTGTTAAAGTTGGGGTTTCAGAGCGATTCACCTGCCAGGTCTGCCATGATGGTGGCTTCTCCCGAGCCTGCTCATCCCTTTTCCTCACTCCTTTTGCATTTGTGATATAGGCTTCTAAGCTCTATAACACTTTGTGTCTGTTTTGCTCTTATCTGCTTTGTGTCTCCTCCAAAATGATTAGTTTTCTCATAGTATGCAGTACTCCTCAAATTCCTGTAATTCTGCTGCATAGTTTTTTACCTCTTGCCTGACTTGAAAAGCTATTAAGATAAACAAGATAGAGCAGGCTTTATGCGCCAGCTACTATCAGAAAATAATTCATCTTGGTTTTGTTTTTCTTCCTGCTTAAGGACACAGCACTGCTCTCAATCTGTTTCTGTTGTCCAGCATGCTTTCAGAGACCTTCGACTCTCATGAAGCATTTTACTGCTCAATTACTCTAATCAAGCTGTTTCCCTGGCTATGCCTAGACTCTGCAGCAGAAATATGCCTCAGAGCCTGCTTCTCAAAGTGGGTCTGGTGACATGGCATGCTTGGCCTGGGAACAGGAGCTTTTCCCAGCTTTGAAAATAAAGGACTGGGGGGAGGAAGATACCACCCACTCCTGAAAGCAAGCGTAGCTGAGGTTGTTGTTAATAGATCCCTTGGGGGGCAGATTAGAATGAAATAACACTGAATTACCAGTGTTTGTGTGTGTGTGTATATATATATAGGTGTATATATATAGGAAAGAAAGAGAAAGGAAGGAAAAGAGTAGCTAGCAGAGAGCAAAGACATCACCCCCTCCTGTTGGATCGAGTGATGCGACAATGGTTGTCATTTTGAAGTCTGTTGGTTGGACCGATGGTTGCAGTCTTGCTCTGTCTCGGGGGAGGGAAGCCCATGAAACACAGAAATCAATAGGTTAATATAGGTTCAGGTTCAGGTGGGAATGCCCAGGTACCTCCCCTGGGAGGGGTGTGTGTTTAACACTCTTGCAGCACAGGCCTCTGCATGTGGCTCATGCACAGTCCTCTGGCAGAAGGCCCCAGCAGTAAGTCTGGGCGCACTTTGGAGTTTTTGATGGTTTATTACAACTTCTAAATTTTCTATCTACCATCTAGGATGTGCAATTTACCCTCATCCTTCCTGCAGCAGCCCTTGTGCTCCCTGCATCCTTTGCTGACCTAATTTGACTTACTGAAAGGGCAGGAAAAATACCTCTTTTTCCTCTTCCTCACAGCTCAGTTGTAATTAAACCAATTGCTTAATAGGAAGAGAGGGGATGATGAGTAATGCCCTATCACCAACTCTGCAGAGAGTTTAATTTCCAAAGAAGTGAAGAACAGTGAGAAAGCATATGCACATAATAGCATACACATATTTTTTTAGGTTGTGAGAGCGGTTTTCCAGGAGTTGTGGTACTTAAAGTGGTTTAGCCTAAATTTTAAAATTTTTCTCACATGTGTGTTTGCAGTGACAAAATTATGTGGTCATGTACCTTGTATTCTGAGGCCTGCTGTCTCTTTCAGTGCATAGAACAGGCTGGGTGAAAGAGAACCATGGTAATGCTGAACGACTCTTCCTACTGTAGCAGCTGTATCCTGACAGGAAAGCTGTCACTCAAAACACACCCTGTCCCTCCCAAATCTGAGTTTGTACCTGAGTTTACTGGAAAATTGGGCTAACCTTTCTCACATTGTTTACTAGAAGTGGCTAAAGGCCTGTTTATACTGGCTGCTCATTGTGTTATTTTATATCTTTCATGGAAAAAAGAGAGCTGCTGCTTAAATGTAGCAATTAATTTTCTTCCAGTAGATCACAAACAGCACTTTTGGAGAAATCCCAACTATAAGCCCAGTTTATAATTTCCCCACAAAAAATGCTGTGTATGTTTTTGCAGACTAAAGGTAGATTCAGTGCAGTATGTGCACAGAAAATATTACCAGTTCTCCTAACTTACATGTAATTTGCTAGTGTATAATTGTGTTAATAAATAAATAGTGTGTTAGAAATGATCAAAAGCAAACTTGACATTTGAATGATAAAGGCCTTTTACAGATGTTCTGTATTTCCTATTTTTCATAAGAAGATCAGTTTTATATGAAAGTGTAAGTATTTCAAAATTCTTGAGTAAGGTTCATTCAATGTCTCTGCTGTTTCTAGTTCTTATGCAGTTTTCCAAAAGCAATGAACACATTTGATGTTGTGGCATATTCAGGCTTGATTCTTCTGCTATTCTCTTCTTATTTTTGTGGTTTGCCTTTTAGGCGTCTGCCTTCAGGAATCATGGCACAATGCCAAATGCCTGTTTTGGCTACTTCCCCACTGCTCTTGTGGACCCTTTTGCTAGCAGTGACAGAATCAGCCAGAGAGATTACTTCACATCTGCCCTGGAGGCCTGGTCATTTCCGTTTTCTGTGAATGCTTCCTGCATGGGAGCTGCTTCAAGCCATGTGTTACATTGATGCTCAGAGTGACTCTACCAGAGTCCACCTTTAAAATTTAGATATAAAAATTGCCTGAATTGAGAAGACAGGTAAGAGACAAGTTCTCTCTCTCTCTCTTCCTAACCCTCTGACTTGCTGCTGTTATTCTTCACTCCCCACCAGACAAATTCTGGCCCTGTTCTTCCTATATCCAAAGCAACAGGAGGATGCTTTTCTGTCCCCAGCCTCCCAGCAAAGTGCTGTTGCTGTGCCTGGATCAGCAGCAATGCCACAATCTGATGTTTTAGTTGAGTCAGGGATGCTGTGTAGAAGATAGTCATCGGCTGCTTCCAAACCATGGGGGACCACTGGGGGTTTATTACTTCCTTTTGCTAAGCAGAAGCTCCTGGTGCCACAGACTGCATGGTTTCCTCAGTGGCCTCCTGCAATGCATCCATGGATGTTGCATACTGCWATTGGAATTGGGCAGCAGGTGCTGAATTAAAGGATTCATCTGCCTAGAAGAAAAATAAGCTTAGGCGGTTTTTTTCTTTTCCCTATTGCTTTGTGGTTGGTGAGAAGATGCAGCAGGTGCTAAAACCACTACTGCTGCCTTGGGGGCTCTTGTCCTGCTTCTGTTTGTGTCTCTCTGGTGTCATCTTGTTCCTGCTGCTTATACAGCAGGGCATTGTGCTTTGCTAGGAAACAGTCTAACACATATTTGGGGGTGGAGAGCTGACAGTATTTTGGAGCTGACTAAAAGGCAAGAAGGGTAGTAGCCTTCTCTTGCTTCTGTTCTGTTTTTTTTTTTTTTTTTTTTTTTTTCAACCATATGTTTCCTCTTTTTGCTTTTGTTGTCACTAGACTGTCTCACACTGTCCCTAGCCAAATTCATGTTCTTTTAAGATTTATCTATCCAGACATAGTAATGCAACTGAGAAAGGATTCTTTATAATATATTCTGCTTTTCCTCTGAATTAATATCTAAATGCTAATATCAATGCTGATGTTAGATTAAAAAATAAAATTCTCTGTTTTTCACTTCCTCTTCAATGCGTGTTTCTGCCATGTTCCCCAATATTCCAAATGCTGTTCCTCTTTCCCTTTCTCCTCTCTGATTAAGCTAATGGTTAAATTTCTGAATTCCTTCCTATCCAAGCATCTCCACTCAGGTAAGAAGACTTTTTGTTTAAGAACAGCTGTCCAATTATTTTGGCTGGTGATAGTTATAATTATATTCTGTGGTCACAAGCAAGTGTTATTAGGTTTCCAGTTTCATGGTATAAGTTCATCACCCCAGAAATGAGGGAAGACTTCCTATGTGTAGCATGCTAGGACATAGATTAGAGTAGTATTTTATTAAATACTTAAATATGACAGATCCTGTCCTGTTGTTATAGCTGGTGCACACATTTATGTTACATTGTCAGATGCTATAAAGTTTCTGGTGGCATAGTCTCCAGCACCATTCTGGAACCCTTTTAATTGCTACCAATCATTTTGGATTGGGATTTTAGGCTTTGCATTAATTGATGTCATTCTAACATCATCTTTCACAGGAAGTTGTCTCTGATTAGTAGCCCATAGAGAAGGAACAAACTATATGTGTGGGTCTGGAGCAGAGAGATGGAAAATGACAGGAATTTACATATCCTTTGTACTGTTCAAGCATAATTTTTCCCTTGTGCAAAGACAGTCTGGACTTGACATGGTCCTGTAGGCCTCAAAAATATAATGCAGAATTAAGTCTAACCTTCAAATAATTCAATAGTTCTGTGATTGTTCTAGATTTGCATATCAAAATCCCAGTGATAATCACATGAAGGATTCAGCTTTTGGAGTCTAAGGACAGCACTCAAAAGCACTTGGTCAAGTTCTTTTTAAAATTGAAATGTAAAAGCTTTGTAAGAACACTAATTTCTTTTTTCACTGTCTCTTTTCTAAGCATACCATTGCACAACATAGCCTTTGCTTTAGTTCCACTAATTTGATACTACAATATCCTTTGAAACATCAGGGGAACTTTTCTAGTCTTCACCCAATGAAAAGACAAAGCAAATATTTCTGAGCCCTCYAGCTTAAATGCAAGGCAGTCTGAAAAGGGGTAATATATACAAATAATTTCATTTATTTTAGATTTGTTCTTGTCTTAGTAATAGAAGTTTTTAGACTTAGGAAATTGTAAAATTAGCCCTGAGAAAAATAAGACCTCTATTTCTCTGGTGGGATGAAATTTCATGCTTTTTTTGGCATTGGTTTTACCAAGGTAATTGTTCTCTGTGTAGCTGTGTGATGATAAAATGAGGAACCTGAAGCCCTGCTTCCAGAGCTGCTCCAGGCTGGTGAGTCTGGGGATTTCCTCCTGTTGCAGTGATATTGTTTCTTATCTATTCCTGGTATAATTTTTCTGAGCTTTAGCGTGCCAATGGTAGTGAAATTAATGGCTAATGACAAATTGTATGCATGAAGGATTTGTAAAGCCCTAGAGCACGATTAGACAGATTGTTAATTTTAAGAATACAAAGTGATCTCTTGATATAAACCTACCTTCCACTGAGAGGATCAGTGAAAGTAAAATACCTTTTGGCTTAATTGTAACCAGTTATACCCAGAGGAAATAAAAAAAAAATAAAAAAAAAAGAAAAGTCATTATGAGAGTCCTTGTGGATCTGTGCCTGAGTGCTGGTGTCTGCTTCAGCATTGCTCCGTACTTTCTGAACATGATAGATGCCAAGATGTGGGGACAACTCCTTTCCCTTGCTCCAAGCTACCTTGACCAGCTTTGCTTTAGTGGATTGCAAGGAGCAAGTAACCTGTGAATGAAAGCAGGTATGTGGTTAGCAAGGACTCAGGGAAGGGGGTGCTAAGTTTGGCTTAGCAGGTCTGCTCTTCAGCCATGTGCACTCTTCAGCCATGGGCACATTTCCCTTTATCCACTTATCTAGCTGTCCAAAGGGGGCCCCTCCAGAAAGCAAATCCACACCTCCCCTCCTCTCAACCAGTTTGGGAAGGATTCCTTGGAGACAAGTGGAAAGACCCTGTTTATTTAACAGGCACGGGCCCCCCCAGCACACAAAATGAACAATACCAGATGACACCACTCTTTCACTGCTCTGAAAAAGATGACAAATTCAGAAAGTCTCTCTTGGGGATCGCTCTGTTATTGGTCCCTCTGGTGCTGGGGCAGCTGCTGCAGCCACAAAGTGCAAACTCTCGGTGTTCCCAGGTCCCAGTCCGAAGCAGGTTTGAGTAGGTCCAAAAAAGGGAAAGGAAAAACAGTCCAGGGAAAAATTCAGACTGCTTAGATAAACTAACTAATGATCAGAAGCAAAAAGCAAGAGCAAAGCAAGAGCAAAGCAGAAGCAAGAGCAAAGCAAAAACCAAAAGCCGCACTATGTACTGCCTTGTCTCTGTGTCCCGCCAACCGTGGGGGAGCAGGCTGATAACAAAACCAAAAACAAACCAAAACCAAAACTTTCACTCTTCAGAGCCAGTCTCGAAGGCACAGAACGTAATATCCAGCATAAACAGAACAACGACTGGGGATACAAGCATCATAACGTCACCCTAGGACACTAGTGGATAAAGGGAAATGTTGATTCTCATCTTCCCTCCTGATTGGAATTGTGCAAGTTCTGTGGTGCTACTGGTGGCTGGAGACCTGTTCCCGTGGGCACTGGATGTGGAAAGGTCACCTTGACGGGACTCCTTCTGCATGCAGAGAGGGCACAGAGCAAAACAGAGTTATAAGCAGCCACAAAGAAGTCACTTCATCAGAAAAGGACATTTTGATTCAAGAGTTTTCAATGGTCTGCCATTGAAAAACCTTCCAACAGTACTGAGGTCATCCAGACGTGCTGAGGATGGCCTTTATGCTCAAGGGTCAGAAGTTTTCATAGAAACTAAAAAGTATGTGGGCCATATCAGTCCAAGGAACAGGGATCTATGACAAGTTCTCAGTAAAAAAAGGCTTTTGTTGTAGGCTTAATATTTTTAAACAGTTTCTAGGAAGATTTTTTTAATTTTAGATTTTTGTTGAGAGTGGAAAGAGAAAGGCCTTTTAGGCTACTCAGCTGCAGACCTGTAACTAGGAGATATCAAAAAAAGCTGATTCATTCAAACATGGTGGTGATGTGGGATGAATAAACAAGAGAATCATCCTACTGCAGGAAAACTCATTTGGTTTTGTGGTAAATTGCAGCAGGTCAGCTGGTAGAAAAYGTCCCGGCTTTCTTTTCCAGCTATACCTGCAGCAGAGGAGCACTTCGCCCGGGAGCGGCGGCTCCGGGCTAGCACTTCAGGCAGGCACCCGGAGGGGAATCCGGGGACGTTGCCAGATGCAGGACGGGG
>JACDOX010000664.1:31069-48568 GCA_014549065.1 Cardinalis cardinalis
AAAAAAACCCCAAATAAACTGAGAAATTATTCTTGAAGTGCCAAAGGCGAGAGGCTGCGGGGCAGGAACGAGCGGGGAATGCAGATCAGGCAACGCCGTCTATCCAAGGTGGAGCCTCTGACATTAAAAATTCCAACTCAAATGTGGGAAACGTGGAGTGAAGGAGGTGAATTATTGATGGGGAGCAGGGATTACCATATCTGACAGATGGAGACTGTCTGAGAACATTTTGCAGAGTGGCATCTGCACCGTGCCTGATTGGCGTCCCTGAACTTTCGCGCGTCAGATGTCGAATATCAACACACAAACTCTGATGTAGCAATTAAATCTGTCCTCTGATGAACCTGGGCCTCGTAGCCAGGAGAAATCCACACATTCCGAGAATGTCCAAATGCCTCAATTCTTATTTTTTAGGGAGCTATTTGAATAATTGCATCCAGAGCACTGCATTGAACGCACRCACGTATGATGATGTCGACATTTAGATATATTCAGGAAATTATGTGCAGCTTATCATGTCTTACTCCAATTTCACTGAAGACTGTAAAGCTCCCCTTGTCTTTTATCATTTGTATTCCAGATTTGAGCTCAAATCATACAGAGAAGCTCTAAAATTCAGCTGCCACCTCACGTCACAGAGGTGCATTAACACCTGAAGCTGAAATGAGTCTCTAAAGTAGATCTTCTCCTAAGGAAGTTGTAAATCARATAGGATTCCACCTTGTCATGTGTGGAAAAACAAAGAGGAGAAGGAAAAGTSCAAATAAGAGCAAGTTTGATTCTTTGGTGGGGAATAGCTTGGACTGGGAAGAAGCAAGATGTAAAATACGGCTTTTTAAATAGGATTCAGTGCCTTCAGATCTCGGGTTGTTTTCCTAAGCCCAGCCCAACGTGGGAAATGGGTGAATTTTTCTGCCATCTGTTAAAAGTGGGGTGCTGGGGGAAGTGCAGTTTTCCTTCATAGAGAATGTGCAGATTTTGGGAATCATCAGGAAAATGGACTTTGAGTCCCTGGAGGGGCTTTCAGGGGTGGAATGTGGGATTGGTTACTCAAGGAGCATCAKTATTAGGAAAAATCTCTTCAGCCAAAGAAGGGCAGGGCTGGAACACCCATCCCTGGAGGGATTGAAAGCCATGGGATGGTGACATCTGGGGACATGGTCAGTGGTGGCCTTGGGAATGGTTGGACTGGATGATCTCCAAGGGGTTTTCCAGCCTGAACGGTTCTGTGATTCCATGATTTTGTGGGGTGRCTGTTGTTGGGTGGGATCCACCCTGTTGGACACACAAGGAGCTCCCCTCACAGAATGGATGAGGTTGGAGGAGACCACGGTGGGGTCCTTGGTCCTTCTCACCCTCAGAGCAGCTTTTGAGAGAGCAGAGAAGTTCTGGATGCAGAGTCTCCAAAGTGCCTGGGGAAATTCTCAAATGGGAATTGCGAGAAGTTAAAAAAACTTGAAAAAAATTAATAAATTACTACAGAAAACTGCCGGTTCAGCTCTCGCAGCAGAATCCTTTGGGGAGCCTGGAGGGTTTGTGCAGTTGAAGAGGGAGGGGATGAAAAGCAGTTCAGAGAATTGCTGTGCTTTTGATGGCTCTGAACTACTCCACCATCCWGAGCAGTGCAGGGACTCTCTTCTCACTCTGTGGGGACCAGTTTTGTTTCCAAGGAGCTGCTGTTGCACTGCAGTGGAGTCAGTCCATAAAAAGTGACATTCGAGTGACACAACTCCAAGATATTCCATGAGTAAAACTTGTTTTTTCCATGCAGTGGAGAGTGGAGATAGAAACCCCATGTATTCTGGGTTTTACCTGCACTGACATTGCCTTGATAATATTTTCATTTAAAATGCTCAGATTTGTGCTGTCTGGCAAAAAAATACTGTAGTGAAGCTCCATTGGATGAAAAAGTTGGGATAATTGGAGGTAAACCCACCAGGAATGKCCAGCAGAGGCCACAGCTGTGCTGCACACAGCAGTGTGGGAGCTGCTCTTTCAGGGGTGGTGGCTTTCAATCCCTCTAAATATGACTTTTGCCCTCAGAATGAGAGGGAGAAGCAATTTCGACCAAAAATGCTGGAAATGAGCAGCAGCTGCCCATAAAAACCTGTGGCCTCCAACCTGGAGCTTTCCAAGCATCAGGAGAAGTTGGGATGAAATGTTCCTCAGGCCAGTGGCCACCACGGATAGCAAGGAGGAGAGAGTTGGAGCTCTGAATCCCTCATCCAGGAGATCCACAGCTCCATGCTGATGGCCACCACTTCTGGACATGTCAAATTTTGGCACTGAACCCATCCTGGTTTCTTTCTGCCATAATTACTGCACTGTGTCTCAATGGACCTGACCACAGCCTAGTGCTGGAGCGTGGCACAACTACTGACCACAACTACTGCAGKAAAATTGACTTGATGAACCTGACCACAGCCTACCACAAGAAGATGTTGACTTGTTGGACCCAACCATGACCTACTCCAGGCAGACATTGACTTGTGGAACCCAAACTCAACTTACACCAGGCTGACTTTGACTTGTGGAACCCAACCATGACCTACTACAGGCTGACATTGACTGGAACCCAACCAGGACCTACCTTCCCATTGTGGACCCAACCATGGCCTATCCCAGGCTGACATTGACTTGGAAACCCAACAATGACCTACCCCAGGCAGACACTGACTCGTGGAACCCAACCATGACCTACCCCAGGCAGACATTGGCTTGTTGGACCCAACCGTGACCTACCCCAGGCTGAGTTTGACTTGAACCCAACCATGACCTACTCCAGGCAGGCATTGACTTGTGGAACCCAAATTCAACCTATTACAGTCTGACTTTGACTTGGAAACCCAACCATGACCTACCCCAGGCAGACATTGACTTGTTGGACCCAACCATGGCCTACTACAGGCTGATATTGACTGGAACCCAACCAGGACCTACCCCAGGCTGACTTTGACTTGGAAACCCAACCATGGCCTACTACAGGCATACATTGACTTTGTGGAACCCAACCATGACCTACCCCAGGCAGACACTGACTTATGGAACCCAGCCATGACTTACTACAGGCCGACTTTGACTTGTTGGACCCAACCATGACCTACCCCAGGCTGACTTTGACTTGAACCCAACCATGGCCTACTACAGGCTGACATTGACTTGGAAACCCAACCATGGCCTACTATAGGCAGACATTGACATGTGGAACCCAACCATGACCTACCCCAGGCTGACATTGACTTGTGGAACCCAACCATGACCTACAGACATTGCCTTGAGGGCCCTGCTTGAGCTTCTGCCCCAGTTCTGTGCCCATCAGGCAGATCCCATCGTGTCCTTCACCCATCAGCAGCTCCCAGCCATTCCTGGTTTCTCAAAGCTCAGCTGGCACCACCTCCTCAGTCACATCCAGTTCCACCTCACTTGATCCTAAATAAATTGCCACAGTGATTGTTGTTCCCAGAGGGAAGGGAAAATTGTGGGATTTTTTTTTGCTGACTGGAGCAATCTCTGCTGCACTTTTGTGGAAGTGCTGACTCCCTCTTCTTCCAGGCTACATTCATTTCCACCTTCCCTCCAATTTATGCATGAGGCAAGGGGAAAAATCCCTTAATATTCCTTATAAACTGGCAGATGGTATCGATAATTTTTTTTTTTTTTTTACTATATGCAGTAAAATGCAAATGTGTGTGGCTTATTTGCAGATGCTGGCATTAATAACTGATATTTAAACAGGTCAGATTAACACTTTTACTGATCTATTAAAAAGATTCTTTTCCAATCATTTGCACACTCAAAATCAATTTTAATACGACATGTAAATTGAATTTTAATTTTTTTATACAAAATTGCATTTATCTTCCTGAGCCATTAAATTTACTATTTAATATGTACTTTCCAGCTCACTTGGCTAGAATTTCATTGCTCTTTATCTGTATAAATTTAATTAGCCTTGATATCATCAGTATATTATAGAACTAATTAAAGATTTAGATAAGTGCTGAGGGTGCTTGTTTAATACCCTATAAAGTTCCATTTGGAGAGGGAGAATTTCGATCTCTCATTAGGATCAGCCGGTTTGGAGCTACAAGGAGTGGCTCAGACATTGTGGGTTTTTTTGAAGAATTATTTAATGRGCTTTAATGGGTTTATCCTCCCTTTGAAAAGCTGTGTAATTGCTGTGTCTCACTGCACRCTGGGAGGGGGCTCAGAGGTGTTCAGGGATGGGGTTTCAGTGCTCTGTGGGGATGCTCAGGGATCCCCATTCCCAGAATCCCGGAGTTGTTGAGGTCGGAAATGCCCTCCAAGGTCACAGAACCCAACCTTGTCACCAGCCCTGAGCGCCACCTCCTTGGACACCTCCAGGGATGGGGACTCCAGACCTCCCTGGGCAGCTTTTTCCAATGTTTACCAACTTCTTCCATCCAACAGTTTGGGAGAAGAATTCCAGATGGATAAAGGGAGCAGGGAGAGTTCAGTTTTGTCCTAAAAATGAGGAAATTCCTTCTGATCTCTCTGTTTACCAACTTCTTCCATGAGGAAGTTGTRGTGGTGTTCACAGGGGTCCCAGGAGGAGGGAAGAGACGAGGATCTGCCTCCATGTTTAGAAAGCTGATTTATTGTTTTATTATATATATTATAGTAAAAGAAGATKATATATTAAAACGGTACTAAAATAATARAAGAAAGGATTTCATCAGAAGGCTTGCAAGGATAGAATGGAATGGAATGAAAATAAAATCTTGTGACTGACCAGACAGTCTGAGCCAGCTGACTGTGATTGGCCATTAATTAGAAACAACCACATGAGACCAATCCCAGATGCACCTGTTGCATCCCACAGCAGCAGATAATCATTGTTTACATTTTGTTCCTGAGGCCTCTCAGCTTCTCAGGAGAAAAGATCCTAAGGAAAGGATTTTTCATAAAATGTGTCTATGACAGGAAATTCCCTCTGATCTCTCTGTTTTACCGACTTTTTCCATGAGGAAATTCCTTCTGATCTCTCTGTTTTACCAACTTTTTCCACGAGGAAATTCCTTCTGAGCCTCCCCTGGAGCTCGTGTTCCCAGCAGGGCAGCCTTGTCCAAGTGATGAACCCTTGGAGGGAGGGAGGGAAAAGGAAATAAGAAGGAAATATTAATGAGAAAATACTAGATAAGGCAGATAACTATCAGGATAAAAAGGAGGAGGGAGGACAGGAGAGAGCTTTGGGAAGGGTGGTGATGTTCTGCACATCCCTTACCCTTCCCTTTGCTAATTAATTCTGCATTTCAGAGCTGATTTCTCATCTGTGTTTGACAAAAAGCTCTGCAGTGGTGACAAACCCAGTGACAGAGCTGCACGTGGCACCCAGAGGTGGTGGCTGGGGGGTTTTTATCCAAAATGGCTTTGTCTGTATTAAAAGCAGCCCCCAGGTGAGCTGATTTATATGTAGGGCTTCRTACGCTGTCTCTGTGGTTTAAACTTTAAAAGGGAAAATAATTGGATTTTCTAACGAGGCTGTYGCTAATTAGAAGGCTGTGCTTGTGCCCTTTTGAATAAATACACTTGTTTTTCYTGCTTGGCTCTGTAGCTGATCAGAGCTCTGTGTGGGTACTGAGCAAGGGGTGAGGGCTTCCCRCCTCTGATACTTTTTCCTCCCTTGGATAAATGACTTAATTTTAATTATTCTCCCAGCTTTTTTTAAAAAACTCCRTTATTATCCTTCCATCCCTTGATTATTTATTAAGGGCTGTGATTTGCAGAGCTACCACAGGAGCGTGGAGCACCACTGTGCTCCAAATTCACTTTTATTTCTTCCTCTCCTGCTTTGTTTCCTTTCCCAGATCATTCCCCATCTTGGAATTTTGCACATTTTAGGTTTTTTAAGTGGGTTTTTTCACATTCTTGTGCTTTTTTGTGTTCTTGTGAGCACAGCCCCAGAGCCTCCTGCCCCAAACTGTGCCACSTGTGGTGATGGGGAAGCTGCTTGCAAGGGGCTGTGGGTGAGGTGAGCACAGAGAAGGTGGAGGTCACAGTGATGGGAACATTTTTGGCCTCACTTTGGGGTTTTTCAGTCCATGGAGCCATGYAGGAGAATGTCCAGGCMTTGGTGTGGTGTCTGAGAGGAGCTGAGGGTGTCCAGAACAGCAAAACCATCCCTGATGTGACCTCCCCTAAAGCACTTTGGGTTCTTCTGGAGGCACAGAAGGAACATCCCCGTTGGTGTCCCCAGAACTGCTCCGGGTTGACTGAAAATCAAGGAATAAATGTGTAGGAAAGACAATCAGGATTTCCATTCCCTCGTGGAGGATTTACAACTCCCCCCCCCCACTGGAGCCATGTAGGGGCTTCTTCCTCACCCCAGGCACTCAGGAGAATGTCCAGGCCTTGGTGTGGTGTCWGAGAGGAGCTGAGGGTGTCCAGAACAGCAAAACCATCCCTGATATGATGACCTCCCCTAATGTTCAGAACYACTTTGGGTTCTTCAGGAGGCACAGAAGGAACATTCCCCATTGGTGTCCCCAGAACTGCTTCGGGTTGATTGAAAATCAAGGAATAAATCTGCAGGAAAGACAATCAGGATTTACATTCCCTCATGGAATGGTGTCCTGAGGGTGGTGTCCCTTGTTTTAGGGTTGCAGCTGCAGTTTGGGATGAGCAGTGGTTGGAAAGAGGAGCTGGATCCATCCCTGGAAGTGTCCAAGGCCAGTTTGGATGGGGCTTGGAGCAACCTGGGATGGGTAAGGTGTCCCAGTTGGAATTAGATGATCCTTAAGGTCCCTTCCAACCCAGTAGTGGTTGGAAGGAGGAACTGGATCCATCCCTGGAAGTCTCCAAGGCCAGGCTGGATGTTGTCCCATTTGGGATTAGATGATCCTTAAGGTCCCTTCCAACCCAASCCATGTGTGATTCCATAAAAAGCCATGATGGAGCTGTCACCTCCCATCCCTGTTTTCCATCTCCTCATCAGGAGCCCTGGAGCTGGAGCCAGCAGCTCCCACATTTGCAGATCTTTGATTTAAAATGCTGCTCACTGATGTGWGTGTGTGCAAACATCCCCTCAGCCTTCACCAGGTGCAGAAATTACAGTAATTGCTGCTTCACCTGCATTTTCCTTTGGTGTTCTGAGCTTTCAAATTTATCTTTGCCAGCTCCTGCCTGGAACTCATCTCTCCTGCCCCATTTCCAGTGCCCTGGGACCATTCTCAGCTCTTCCCCATTCCCACCTCTAGTAACTACAAAAGGAAAATCCCATGAGATTTTCTTCTTTCAGACAGGCCTGAAAATCCAATTCTTCTGCATTACTGAAGTCACCTATTTCAGTCACCTTCACTGAAGTCAACAATTTCTTGCTGTTTTTTCCTTTTTATTTTTTACACTCACTCATCTCCCTCTATATTTAAATGTCRTGGTTCCACCATGATCCTCAAACATCAAAATTGAGTGATTTTATAACTCCAGCTTTGGTCTTTTTTATCATCTTCAGTTTCTTGATTGTCCTGTGTGGTGGTTTTTCATAAAAYCCCAGAATTTKGGTTGGAAAGGACCTTAAAGATCATCCCAACCCCCTGCCAYGGGCAAGGACATTTTCCACYATCCYAGGGTGCTCCAACCTGGCCTTGGGCACTTCCAGGAATCCAGCTGCTGCTCTGGGAATTCTGTTCCAGGGCCTCYCCACCCTCATCATAAAATCTTCCTTCTGTCCTGTCTCTCTGTCCCCTCATTTAGTTTTTATCCAGATTTTCTTAAAGTGCTTCCTACTTAACCTTTCTGACTTTCCCCTTAGAGCAGCAATTCCGGGTGCTGCCAGTGCTCCTCCCTAATCCCCCAAAACAGAGGGAGATAAGGGACAGAATTCATATTTCTCCTTTTTTTGGTTCCCTTTGGCTAATTCAGCGCCCAGACTGGAATTCCTGTTCCTGTCTGATGCAGAGCAGGCYCCCAGCCACGTCAGGAAGGGATAATTAAAGTGGGATCCTGTATTCTGAAACATCTCCTCCTCTGAAGAGGAGATCAAGTCATTCTCAGGGAAATCAGGATTKCACTTGGAATTCACCTGGCCACCTTTTGAAAACTTTATTTATTTTATTTTTTTTGGGTTAGAGGTGAACATTAGCATTTAAATGGAGAATGGTATTAATAACCCTCAGAGGAGCTGGGCTCATCCTCATTGCCTTTCCTGAGATTTTTTTTTCCCTAAATGAGAAAGCTTCTTAATTTTTATTTCTTTCTCTGAGAACAGAGTTCAGGAGACCATTTTTTAATATGGGTATCTATAGATACATAAGCTCAAAATGCCTCCTTGCAGAATGGGCTCATGGTTGGCAATTTGCTGTWGTTTCTCTCAAAAGTGCTGCTGAAAAGCCAACAAAACAAACTGGTTTGGGGGTCAGGTGGATTCTACACTTTTGGTTTGCCCATGGGATGTTGGTTTTTTTTTTYCCTGCAGCTGGGAACCATTTCCATCCCATTAAAGGGATATTTAACTTCCCCTGTCTGCTCTTAGCACAGAGCTGTGGTGGATCTTCCAGGGGCAATTCCAGATGGATAAAGGGAGCAGGGAAAGTTCAGKTTTGCCCTAAAAAATGCCYCAAAAAATTCAAGGCAGCTTTGGACTCCATCCCATTGCCAGTGGTCAGAGGAACAGGCCATGGGTGTCTCGGTTGGTCTCATCACATGAAAAATGGATTTTATTTCTTTAAAAATTAACAAACCTTTGCCATCCAAACCATCAGAATTAGTTAATTGTCCTGTTTGAGCAGGATGTTAATGATTTGGGATCCCTCAGGCAGTCCTTCACTCCTCATTCCCCAAAATGTGCCATCAACACTGGGGCTGGATGCCCATGGAGAAATTTTTTTACCGTTCTGAAGAGCTGAAAGCTTGGAGCAGATTAATTCCCTTGTAAAGAGCAGCTCTTATTCCAAAGGAATTTGGGAGAAGAATTCCTATGGAATAAGAAGAACCTTCCAAAGAAGAACAGGTTCCTAAGAACCTATACTGTGGTTTTTTTGTGTGTAAAATCTCTCCTGTCAGATCAGCCCAACAAATCCCATTGGTSCTTTTCAGCATAGCACAAATAAAGAGAGTGAACATGGAAATAAAAKGATTTCTCTGTTGGGATGAGTCCCTGGGACACTTTGTTCCCATCAGCTGCATTCCCACAATCCTAGAATGACTTGGGTTGGAAGGGACCTCCAAAATCATCCCTGCCATGAGTCACCTTCCATCATCCAGGCTGCTCCAAGCCCTGTCCAGCCTGGCCTTGGACATTCCAGGGATGCACAGGCTGGGAAGTTTTGCTTCAAAGCAGAAAAATCTGTGGCTTTCCCAAGGTGACAGAGCACTGTAAAGGAAAAAAAAACACCTAAAAGGAAAAAAAATAATCTTAGAATGATTTGGGTTGTGAGGGACCTCCAAAATCATCCCTGCCATGATAGGGTCACCTTCCATCATCCAGGCTGCTCCAAGCTCAGTCCAGTCTGACCTTGGACATTCCAGGGATCCAGGGCAGGGAAGTTTTGCTCCAAAGCAAAAAAATCCATGGCCTTTCCAATGTGACAGAGCACCTTAAAGGAAAAAAAGGCAAAAAAGGGCTAAATTCTTCTCAAAATGATCACTGGACAAGCCCAGCAGCACAGGCCCATCCTCTCCTCACCTGTCCCAAATCGGGGCTGACTGAAGAATTCCTGCCCCTCACAAACACAGGWTTCATCTGTCACTCTTCTCGGGATCAGATTATTTTTTAATTAAAAAATTTCCTCTCTAAAAGAAAAGGGGAGCAGGCGAGGCAGCAGGGAAGGAGCACAAGGTGTGCATTTTTAATTGGGTGCAATTAAAAACCTGCCGCCGTGCCACGGCAGCGCCCGCGGCCAAGCCCGATTTGCATGAGTAATTATTCACTCCATTACAGAGTCTGCTCAACTTTGCCTCCCTTGTCTTTGAAAGTATTAATAAATATTGATCAGACACTCTCCTGTTTGCCTTCGCCCGAGCAGCTCTGATGGACTCAGCCTCTGATGTTATCAAATAATGAAATATGAAAGAGGGAGTGGGAYGAGCCTCTTGTTCTGTGATTTTTTATTTAGGCTCTTCATTTTCCTTTCACAAGTGTGTTTGKCCCTGCCATTAGAAACCCTCCTTTGATTATCAAGAGGTGGCTGAGGAAAGCGAGTTGTATAGGATGGAGGGAACAAATAAATGGAGGACAGTGAGGGGAATCTGCTCCATGGAATTCTGGCCAACTCCTTTGTGGTTTTAAAGTTGAGGTTTAAAAACCAAGGAAAATAATTAAAAGTTGCGAAAAAGCTCAGTCTGTCACCTGACAAATAGATTAATAAATAATTATGTGGGATTAGCAAACCTAACCAGAGAGCAAATTTAGCTCCCCAAGATCTCTTTTGGCTTTAACAYGGGCACAGGGAAGCTGATTTACCCTTCCCAGACCATCAGCCTGGGCAGGAAAAGCTCCCAGGGCTCAGCCAGGGGATATCTGGGGSMAGAAGAGAGGAGATCAAAGSAGGGATGGAACTGGATGGGCTTTAAGGTGTAGTTTAACCCAAACCATYCTGTGAGTCTCAATAAAGGGGATTTCTGGCACTTTARGACCTGCCCACGTTGGGCACRGGTTTCTCAGAGAAGCTGGGGCTGCCCCTGGATCCCTGGAAGTGTCCAAGGCCAGGCTGGACAGGGCTTGGAGCCCCCTGGGATGGCAGAAGGTGCCCCTGCCCATGGCAGGGAGTGGAACAAGAGGAGCTTTGAGATCCCTTCCWACCCAAACCCCTCTGGGATTTTAGGATGACGTTCAGCAGGAAGATGTCTGTGCTTTGTTCAGCTTTCTCTGCTCSTGGCACTGCTGAATAAAAGCAAGAGCTCRTGGAATTCTGCAAAGGCAAAGGTCTGGGCCGTTGTCATGATCCGTCCTTACGAACGGGTTTCGTGATGGTTCGTGGGTTGATCTCAGGGTGCAAAAAAAAACAACACGGCACAGGGGATTTGCAGTGATAATCAAAACAAATGCACCTTTATTGAGTGACCACAGCAAAATGAGATAGAGAGATTAAGGGAGAGAAAAAGCTAGAGAAAGAGAGAGACAGAGAGAGACAGAGAGAAAGAGGGGGATATAGCTACTAAACATAGAGACGAAGTCCTTTGGTCCAGTCTGTCGCAGACATCTTTTATGAAAAATCCTTTCCGTGGATTTTTCCTCCTGAGAAGCTGAGAGGCCTCAGAACAAAATGTAAACAATGGTTATCTGCTGCTGTGGAATGCAACAGGTGCATCTGGGATTGGCCCATGTTGGTTGTTTCTAATTACTGGCCAATCACAGTCAGCTGGCTCGGACAGAGAGCCCGAGCCACAAGCCTTTGTTATCATTCTTTCTTTTTCTATTCTTAGCCAGCCTTCTGATGAAATCCTTCTATTTTTTTAGTATAGTTTTACTATAATAYATATCATAAAATAATAAATCAGCCTTCTGAAACATGGAGTCAGRTCCTCATCTCTTCCCTCAACCTGAGACCCCTGTGAACACCATCACACCAGTCCAGTTGAGGATCCGCCTGTTACATCAGGGAGATCTCAAAATCTCTAGCTAACTCAGCTAATGAAAACTCAGAGGTTTTCATTATGATAACTCTATTGGAAATTGTGAGGGGGGGGGGGGGAAACAGATACAATAAGGAATAGATGTAACAGGTAGTCCATGTTCTCAGCAGTAAACAAGAGCCATTGTTTTCATGGTCCAGCGGTCACAGCTGCAGGCAAACATCTGGCTTTGGCCAGCTTTGGTCCCCCACACACCTCCCCCAGGCTGGGGGTTTCAGTGCCAGTCCTTGGAAGGAGCAGAGGGGCCTTTTCACATGGGGGTTCCATGTCTCAGTCCTTGATGGAGAGGCTCCTTCCATCTCAGTCTGTGTCACAGTGGCTGTAAAACAAGTGAGGATCTTCTGTGGGAGACAACCCAGAACTCAGGAGAAGTCCAGCCAGGCTGAGAGGTGGGACAGCTTCCAAGGCTGTTGTTGCAAACAGGGCACGGTGCCCTTTCTTCTTATTATTCAGTTCAGTGTAGCAGACTGCAAACACACCTGTGAAAACAATAACTTAGCACTGTGCTCTCAGGTCTCGGGGCCCTTGGCGTGTGTAACTTTCTCCTGCAGAGCCAGAGATTTAAGACAGGGGGGTCTTCCCTTCAGTGGTCCCCAAATGACGATCGTGAGGCAGATGAGGGAAAACTCAGACACCATCCATGTAAGACACAGAACCCATCAGTTCTTGTTGTTAGGAATCTCACGGCCATCCAGCACCAGGGCTGAGCAGGGTGCTTTTCTCTCTGCAGGCAGTATTACGAGATGCTCTACAACACGGCAGACGAGCTGCTGAACCTGGTGGTGGACCAGGGCGTGAAGTACACGGAGCTGGAGTACATCTACGCCCTGAACCTGCTGCACCGCAGCCAGACGGGCGTGGGGGACCAGACCACGCAGAACATGAGGCTGCAGCGCCTCAAGGAGATCATCTGCGAGCAGGCTGCCATCAAACAGGCCACCAAGGACAAGAAGATCACCACCGTGTGAGCCCCTCTGCCACCCCCCTCACCCGCGGCCGGCSGGCGCCACCTCCGAGTTTGTTTTTGTTGGTTTTGCTTTGTTTTAATCAAAGAAAAAGWGGGAATCTTCTGGGCATTGTGGTGAGGAGGGAAATGCTATTTGAGGTTTGGGGTTGGGGTGGTTTTGGTGTGTGTCCATGTAATGCTTCTTCAGTGTTCTCCCAAAAGTGATTCCACAGCAGGAGCCCCAGCGGGGTTTGGGGTGGGATGTTCGGCTTTGCTCTGTTGCTRCTGCTTTGCCTTGAGATGTAAAGGGAGCTGTGGGGTGGGAAAAGGGAAAATTGGGTCTTGGAAGTTCAGGCCACACTAAATAATCAGCACCCTGCCAGTCAATGCCAGGCCTGTTGATCACACAGGTGGGATCTTGATGGTTTGGAGATCTTTTTCGGAGCCTGCTCAGCTCTGCTAGTGCTGGCTCCAGGCTGTTCCCACGTGAAGTTTCCTGCTGTTTCCACTGCTCAAAGATGGGGTTGTTTATTCTTTCAGGTGGTGATCAGCCAGTGCTGCACGTGGGAGGYAGCACGGGACCATTTGTTTCCACTTCTCCTCTTTCATTATCCCGGAGCCATCTGGCGCCGGCTCCTGCAGCGCCGGAGGGGATGCAGGAGAAAATTGCCAATATAAAACAACAAAAAAGCTTCCTTTTCTTGTCCTGAATGTCATCTCTGAGTCCCCCCAGCTCCACGGATATTTTGTGGCTGTCACTTGATGCACTGGAAGGATTGGCAGGGTTGTGTAGCTCAGCACCAATGATCAGCAAGGGCAGGAGGGCACCAAATCCAGAGTCTGAGGCACACCCAGGGCACCAACTCTGCCCTGCCCTGACCCTCTAAATTCACCTGGCAAAAGGTTCCTTATTCCTCCAAAATCAGAATCCACTGCATTTGTATTTGCCAAGAAAACTGGGGACCCAGCTGGGTTTCCTGTGCTGGAAATGTTCTCTCTGAGCTGTAGGTGCTTTGTGTGTCAACCTTGAAATTGCAGAATTAAAGGATGTTCAAAGTCCCTGGTTGTTTGTCTTGCTGTTTTAAAGAACTGTCATTCCTGAGGTGTTTAAAAGATTCCTCTCCAGGCCCAAATTCAGTGTTCTCCAAGGCTCCATCAGTGTGGAAATGATTTTCTGAGTCACTCAGTCCAACCCTCAGCTACCATGGACCAACTCCAGAGGCTTCTCACCATCCATGTAGGACACAGAATCCATCAGTTCTTGTTGTTAGGAACCTTCCAAGCTTTTTTTCCCCTCCTTTTATTCATAATCCCTCCTTTTTTCCCTCCTTTTATTCATAATTTTCTCATGCCAACATTGGCCATTAACTGCAGGTGTTCCTCCCTTTCCCTGATGGGTTTGCAGGATGGGGGAGAATTCCATGAGGGATGGTGATGGGATGTTCTTGGGATCACAGATCTGTGTTCACCTGCTCAGACACTGCCACATGGAGATCCTGGAGTTCTGGATATTCCCTACCCAGACTTTGGGAATGGGAAAAGGAGCTGCTTGGAACAAGGAAATTAGATTTCCTTGTCCCTTGTCCTTGCCTGGGACAAGGAAATCCCATTTTGGACCCTTTGAGGYGTGGGACTGATGTGTGAGGAGCTCTGAATTCAGACTGAGCTGCTGTGGCCTGGTGTGCAACTGGTTAATTATTAATTTATTAATAATCTGAGGCTCTGCTTTGCTGGTCTCAGGCTTTGCAGTCCACATTTCCCACCCACCCAGCAGCTGTGCTGGTGGGGGCCAGGACAGATTGGATAAAATCAGGAAAATCTCCTCTTTGGGAGTATTTTTGAGTCTAAAACAAATTATTTGAATTGTTTTTCCTCGAGCTGCTCCTCACGTTGCCCACAAGGTGTGAACAGGGCAGCAGGGACACGCAGGGACTCACCTACAGCAGGTGGAGAGGAAAGAGAAGGTTTTTCCATTGAGGCAATTAGAGTTTGCAATTAACTGGTGTCTCCTCAAGAGCTCAGACTCTCAGTCCTCTCCAAACCTTCACGAGGGAAGTGACTATGCCAGGGGTCACACCAAGGAGAAAGGCAGGAGCAGGGTGTGGAATGTGGGAATCCAGACCCCAAGCACCCCACAGACGTYCCCTGCTCCAGCTTCCTCTCTGCACCACAAGAACGTTGGACTCCATGATCTTATAGGTCTTTTTCAACCTCAATTCCTGGATTCTTCCTTGCAGCACCATCTCRGAATCCTCATCAGAGGATCCTCATGGAGTATTTTTCCTGGGAAGGTGGTTTTGGCATGAAGCCCATTTCCTTCCCACCAGGAGTRTAACACACCACGGGTGCTGTGAGTCTGAAGCACAGAAATCAGGTTGTTTATCACAGAGAGTTGTTCAGCCTGGAGAAAAAGAGRCTCAAGGGGCACCTCCTCACTCTCTACAACTCCCTTACAAGAGGTTGTAGCCAGGTGGGATTTGGTTTCTTCTCCCCTAAGCAACAGGGAACGACCTCAAGCTTTACCAGGARAGGTTTAGATTGGAAATGAGGRAAAAGTTSCCCTTGCAAAGKCTCTGAGTGTTGGTGTTTGTTCCAAACCCCCTCTCACTGACAGGAGATACCGTGGGTGTGGGGGAGAGATTTTGGGAACAGTTTTTGTTTACAGAGCTGGGCTGTGGGTAGAGACAAKCTGTCGTGGTTGGGAGTAAATAACTCCTCAGACAACCCCCTCACACCCCCTCAGCATCCCTCTGCAGCCACGCTCTTCCTCTTGACTTCCTCTTGGACACCAGAGGCTCCTGAGGGGTGTSGGAAGTGCCCTGAGGGCACATTTGGTGTTTGAAGTCCTGGACTCTCCCCAGAGGAGCCACCAAACCCTTCTGGGTTTGTATCAYGGGCTGGGGTCTCTGTACAAATCACAAACAGGACAGGGCTGCTGGGAATGTGCCTGGAGCTGTTGGATTTTCCAGCATCAGCCTCATTCCATGGCTGTGACAATGGGAAGATGCCCTCAGCTCACATCCCAGGCAGCACACCAAGAACTCAATGTCACAACTCACTTTAACAGTTTTTTGGCCAATCCCACAAAGCAAAAGCACAGTGACAGGAGTTCCATCCAACCACTGTAAGCACAGGTACCTTTGGTTAAACAATGCTGGCTCATTTCAAATCCAACACCTGCTTGTGAGCCTGAAACACAATGCACAGAGCTCCAYTGTTAACCTAGAACTCCCTCATATCTCACCAGATAAACTTTTCTGCAGCTTAGGGAGTTATTCTAGGCAACCCCTAATACACAGNATATCTCACCAGATAAACTTTTCTGCAGCTTAGGGAGTTATTCTAGGCAACCCCTAATACACAGGCCATTGCTCTGTTTGTCCTTGCTTTTCTGCTTCTCACAGAATTTTTCTGCTGACCAATCTCATGGCTGCTGCTGAGCTCTGATCACAGTTCTGCTGTCTCTGGGGCTGCCTTTTGCAGCTTTCCCAAAACCCTCTGAATTTATGGATTCCCACAGGTTTGGGCCGAGGCCCACAGTCCCTCATTGGAGCTCAGGTGTCCTCATGGTCCTGTCCAGCTCCATCAGGCTSTGGCTGTCCTGGGTTTATCACTTCTGAGGGATGGAACAGAAGCTCAAGGCTCCTGAAAGCACCTTGGGAAAACTTTTCTGCCCTTGGGAAACTTTTCTGCCCTCCCAGCACTGATTTTTCCTTTCCTGCTGTCTGGTTCCTGTTTGTCCATCCCAGCCTATGGAAATGGGTCACACGGGGCATTTATAACACGTTTGCAGGGGGAGATGGTTTCCCAAAGGGAAAAAACCACACGAGGGTGTTGGAAACTGTGCAAAAATCCTGGGAACCTCCTTTATCTTTGACCTGAGCTGTGCAGAGCACGAGCTACCCCAAATCTGCCCTGCAGGAGGGACCCAGTCCTCACTCTGGGATCTTTTACAAGAGCACAAAACATCTCCAGTTCTGCATCTAGTGCTGGATCCAACAGCAGCAGGACCTGGAGCTTCTGGAGAGGGTCCAGAGAAATCCATGGAGCTGCTCCAGAGCTAGAGCCAGGCTGGGAGAGCTGGGAATGTTCCCCTGGAGAAGGGAAGGATCCAGGGAGAGCTTCCAGCACATTGCAGGGCCTGCAGGGGCTCCAGGAGAGCTGCAGAGGGACTGGGGACAAGGCCTGCAGGGACAGCAGCCAGGGAATGGCTCCCACTGCCAGAGGGCAGCCATGGATGGGATCTTGGCAATGAGGAATTCCTGCCTGGGCTGGGATTGCCAGAGCAGCTGGGGCTGCCCCTGCATCCCTGCAATGTCCAAGGCCAGGCTGGACACTGGGGCTGGAGCAGCCTGGGGCAGTGGGAGGTGTCCCTGCCGTGGCAGGGGGTTGGACAGGAGGGGCTTTAATGTCCCTACCAACCCAAACCATTCCATGATTCTGCTCCCTTGCTCCAGTCCTCCCCCACAAATCATTCTGCTGTCCTGGCATGACCCTGCAGGACACAGCAGCTCACAGACAAAGCCTGGAGATTCTGTTTTGCAGAGCCCCATGAAATGCTGGCAGCTCTGCCAGGAATCATTCCGGGGAAGTGCTCCTCTGGTGCTCAAAGAGACAAGGAAATACTTCTCCAGACCACAAACCCGAAATGTTTCCATGCAGGCYGTAAACGTTCATGAGGGTTTCACAATTTCCTTTTTACTGCCTCATAATCTTTACTGGGTTTTAATTATGCCACGATCCTGAAGCCTGTGCCAGACACAATGGGAAAGGTGGAAGGAAAAGCAAATTGCTCTGGTTCCTTCCAGTTTGAGTGTCAGCCTCCAGCACATCCTCTCCTGAGGGGTTTCGTCCTTTTTTTATCCTCTTGATTAAGGATGATAAAAACCTGATATAAATTCATTTATTGGATGTACACACACGGGCAGGGATAGGAAAGAGAGGGATGGATGGATGGATGA
>JACDOX010000664.1:65413-77532 GCA_014549065.1 Cardinalis cardinalis
TTATATTATATTATATTATATTATATTATATTATATTATATTATATTATATTATATTATATTATATTATATTATATTATATTATATTATATATTAGAATAGTTTTTTATTAAAAAAAATATTTATTTGTGTTTTTCCCACTTTACAAAGCGTGCAGGTGACACAAATCCTGTTAAAAATGGCACCAAACCACTCTCCTTTTGCAATCCTAATTTTCCATCATGCAGCAAAAATCCCTCCAGCAAAATGAAAAATGGGAGAAAATTTAAAAAAAATATATAAAATCGAAGATTTGTCTTGTGGAGCTGACGTGCAGTTTTTGGTTTGGTTTTGTGCTGCCTTGGATTCCTTCATCTGGGGAAATGGGGATAAAAATATTTTCATATWCACAAGAGAAACCCCCAAAAGAAGAGGAAAATGAGGGCAGGATTGGAAATTCRGAATTCAGTGGCCCCAATCTGCCTCAAGCTCTCCTCACCTGGCAGACAGAACAATCAGATTTTTAACCAGAGATGAAAAAATCCTCTCTGAAATCTCCTGCAGAAGCAGAAACGTTTCCCATTTATTTCTCAGTGACAGTGATTCTCCTTTCCTTGCCATTTTTAGTGAATTTTGATGCACATGATCAGGTAATTTTCTCTTTTTTTTTGTGCACACCTGAGAGCTTTCTAAAGGGAGGAATTGTCCAAACAGAGAGAGAGACACAGCGTGGCCAAAAAGAAGTGACAAAGCTTTATAATGAGTCACAAAGAGGCAAAAATTGAATTTATTATTATTCAGGGCTGAGCAATTTGCTGCCTCACATTGATGCTTGTGGCTTAAACTTTAATTTTTCTTTATTCAAACTTCTGATTAACTCCAGTCACCAAAGAGTCCCAGAGTTTGACCTGAATTTGGCAGGTCCAGGGTCAGGTTCCTCTCACTTCATCCGTGTCAGGGAGGGATTGGAGCTGGATTTGCTGTCACAGGTTCTTTGTTTAGGGAGTTTGAGGAGTTCTGTTAATGCTGAATTTCCCTGAGAGGAATTCTAATTACTTGTGCTGCTGTTTTTAACTGTGATGTTAATTTAAAATACACTTTCTCCTCTCAGGACAGATGGCCAGGACACAACAGGTATAATTTAAACTAAAATAACCCCATAAAATGATAACTTGAATAAAAACTTGAATCATTTCTGTAGGGGCAGTGGGATTTAAACCCCTTCAGGATAAATCCCTCCCCATAAACCCAATTTGTTAATTTATCACCTCATGACCGCTCAGCTTTTGCGTTCAGCTCATTTGTTTTTCCTGAGAGTTGTGCACAGTTAATGAGATTGAGGAGATCCGAGGGCTGGAGGAGTGTCACAGCCTGACCCAGCTGGGACTGTCCCACAACAGGCTGGCTGCCATCAGGGGCCTGCACCACCTGCCCATCAGAGTCCTCAATCTGGTGAGAAAAAATTAATTCTGATGGTTTTCCTGCCTGGCTCTTATCCAGAGAGCAACACCTTGATGTAAATAATAAATATCATGTTATAAATATGAAGATAAGAAATATAATATGTATTTTTTGCATTATATATTATTTTACAGTATATATTTTATTATATATTATTATATATTATATATTATATATTATATAGTATATAGTATATAGTATATAGTATATAGTATATAGTATATATTATATAATGTCATGTCATGTAATGTAGTCGAATATAATGTAATATGTCATATAATATAATGTAATGTTATATTATACAATATACTATAATGTTATATTATATTTGATATATTATATTTGATATATATAGTATATGATATATAGTAGATGATATATAATATATATTACATATTATATATTATATAATATACCATACATCATACATTATATAACTTACTATATATTATATATTATATATTATATATTATATATTATATATTATATATTATATATTATATATTATATATTATATTATATAATATCATATGATATATACTATATATTTTATAAAGAAAATATTTTTATAACACATGTAACATACATTATATAAATCATGCGTAATATGCATTATATATCGTATATGTATTATATTTATTTTATATCATTATATAATAATAATTTCTTATAAATATGAAGATAATTACATAACGAATTATCARAGATATCTGCAATACTCTACATTTTCAAAACTAATAACACAAATACTCTAAATTTTCAAAATTAGGAATACAAATGTTGCACAGAAACACAACCCAAACCTATTTTTAATGCAATCCAGTGGCTCCAAAAGCAACAGGCTGCTTTTAAACAGCTCTTACTTTGTAATAAGAAGTGAAAAATATTAATTGGGACATCAAAAATAAATCCCAAAAATCCTATACAGAGCTCCTATTGGCTACATTAGTTTTAAKCACCCACATAAATATTTGAAGAGAATGAATCACTTTTCAGGAATAGCAATATTCTTTTTCCAATACTTTTAAAAAATTAAAAGGTTTTTCTTCTATTCTGTAAAATTGGATGTAGAAAATAATTGAGATTGGCCCTTGGCTGCTGCAGTGTTTAGGGAAGGTGTTCACATTTAGCATGTTTTGAATAATATATTCAAATAGTTCTAATAAAATTATATTTCACATCTAGGATACCCCCAGGAACTCTCAGTGGCAATAAATTGGAATTTGGTCTCATTTTTAGTGGGGAGGATGAACTCAGATTGGCCAAATCCTATGGAAATGTTCTTAAAGGAGCCCTCAGTGTGAGGAGCTTTTTTCTAAATACTTTTAAAAATACTTTGATGCTTTTTTCCTCCAAATTTGAGCCACAGCAAGTCCCTCCCCTGTGTGCCCTGAATTCCTGGTTTGTTTAAAGATCCACCAGGAATTCCCTTGGGAATCTGCTCTGTCCAAAGCTGGGTGATTGTTAACAGTGAAATSTTATTAAATCTGAACGTGTTCCTCATTTGGGGTTCTGAGGTGCTGATACCACTATTGAAACACTGCTTGTCTTTGTTAATTAGCCACGTGGAAATGATGGAAAGAGATTGTACTGAGCATTTCCTTTGAAAATTAGAATTATTAGAATAAAATGCAGTTGTTATTATTATTGTTGTTATTATTATTATAGTAATTATTCTTCTTCTTTCTTCCTTCTTTCTTCCTTCTTTTCTTCCTCCTTTCTTCCTTCTCTTCTTTCCTTTTCCTTCTTTCTTCTTCCATCTTTCTTTTCCTTTTTCCTTCTTTTTCCTTCTTTTTCCTTCTTCTTTCCTCCTTCTTTCCTCCTTCTTTCCTCTTTCTTTCCTCTTTCTTTCCTCCTTCTTTCCTCCTTCTTTCCTCCTTCTTTCCTCCTTCTTTCCTCCTTCTTTCCTCCTTCTTTCCTCCTTCTTTCCTCCTTCTTTCCTCTTCTTTCTTCCTTCTTTCTTCCTTCTTTCTTCCTTCTTTCTTCCTTCTTTCTTCCTTCTTTCTTCCTTCTTTCTTCCTTCTTCTTTCTTTCTTTCTTCTTCTTTCTTCTTCTTCCTTCTTCTTCTTCTTCTCAGCTTTCTCTCCCATTTCCCCTTGAGCTTTTTTTAAGTTTGAGAAGAGCAGAAAGTTCTGAAGTTTGGGAGGAACACTTCAAAACCTGTAAATTCTCCCTTGTTGTACCAAAAACCCCTTTATTGCACTCATGTTTGCAAAGGAAAAAAAAAATAAATTAAGAAATTTTTTTCTTGTTTGCAAAGGAAAAATAAAATAAAATAAGAGGCACAGCTTTAATGAACTAGACCCTTAGGAATTTTCTGCTTTTAAAGGATCCATCCCCAAATCCCTTTTGTTCCCAGATTTTTCTGTGCACCTCTGGCCCAGCGTTTTGCAATTCCAGCTCCGAGCTGTACCTGATTATCAGAGGTCTAACGAAGCCTCCATGCTATTAATAACCTAATTAAACATTTAAAAGTCAGGAAAAATGTCAAGGACAGACAACTGGATTAACATTAGAGTCAGCTGGCTTATTTATTTCAACAGTTCCTAAATATTTATTAATAGGAGATGAGGCTTCCAAGCTTTTAGCACAAGGTGAGGCTGACGGAAAAATAAAATTTGCAAGGTTATGGAGGAGGAATCCTGTGGAGAGGCCATCTGGGAATGTGTGGGGCAGGGATGAGCATGAAATTGTTGTCCCTGCTTGGAGTTTGGGCAGAAATGAGTCTCTGATTTGTGAGGCCCTGAGGAATGAAACCWTCTGGAGGCCAGTGAGAAATCAGAGCCTCGTTTGAAAAAACTCTGAGGGTTGGTTCTCAGAAATTTGGGGCGTTTCGTGTGGGAAAGTCTGGAAGAATTGACAGGAAAATTGGGGGGTTTTAATTATTATTTTTTAAACATTTCTGTGCTGTTGCTGACAGTGAATGGAGCTTTCACTTGATGTGCATTAATATGGATTTRTGTATTCCAGAGAGATTTTGGTATCATATCAGGGAATCRTGGAACCATGGAATGGTTTGGGTTGGAARGGACCTTCAAGGTCACCCAGTGCCAGCCCTGCCATGGCAGGGACACCTCCCACTGTCCCAGGCTGCTCCAGCCCCAGTGTCCCACTTTGGACATTGCAGGGATCAGGGGCAGCCCCAGCTGCTCTGGGAATTCCTCATTGCCAAAATCCCAGCCCAGTCTCCCTTTCCAGGGAATTCCCTCCATTCCCAGCTCTCCCAGCCTGGCATTGGATCCATCCCCACCCCAACTCCTCTGCAGGAAAGAATTTTGGGATCTGGGGGCTTCACTGGGAATCTCAGGACTCCAGGAAGGGTCTCCTTTTCCTTTTCCATCCCCAACCTCCATAAAAATCCTTCGGGATGGATTCTGAGCCTCCTTGATCCCAAAATCCCAGAATGGTTTGGTGGGAAGGGACCTTCAATCCCATCCCATTCCAATCCCACCATCCCAGGCTGCTCCAGCCCCAGGGTCCAGCCTGGCCTTGGACATTGCAGGGATGCAGGGGCAGCCCCAGCTGCTCTGGCAATCCCAGCCCAGGCAGGAATTCCTCATGGCCAAGATCCCATCCATGGCTGCCCTCTGGCAGTGGGAGCCATTCCCTGGCTGCTGTCCCTGCAGGCCTTGTCCCCAGTCCCTCTGCAGCTCTCCTGGAGCCCCTGCAGGCCCTGCMAKGKGCTCTGAGCTCTCCCTGGAGCCTTCCCTTCTCCAGGGGAACATTCCCAGCTCTCCCAGCCTCTCTCCTCTCTATCCCACCCTAATTTTTTCATTATTTATTCTGTAATCACAAGTGTAAATAGAGCCATGATTACAGAGGGAAATTCRATGTATTTATGTATATATATTCCATAATTTTCCATGCATCTCTGTCTTCTAAATTTTGAGCTGGATGGTGACAAGAGTGTTCTTGGGCCAACATCAGCTTTTAAAAAATCTTAGAGCTCTTTTTATTGCTGTTGTCTCTTCAAGGTGAGCTGGAGATAAGCTAATCAGGAGAGAGGTGATTCCATTTTTCCATGAGGAGAAATGTGACACATCAGGATGTGCATGAGGCTAATGCAGAAAGGCCTATTTGTGACAAGATTCTCCATGACAAAAACTCCTCAAATCCAACAAATAACTCCTTTTTTCCCTCAGGAATGTTGTTTTCCATAGGGGTATATCTGCAGAAATGTGACGCATCAGGATGTGCATGAGGCTAATCTTATTTGTGACAGGATTCTCCATGAGAAAGAATCCTCAAATCCAACAAATAACTCCTTTTTTTCTTTCAGGAGTATTATTTTCCATAGAAGTTTATCAGCAGAAATTAACACATCAGGATGTGCATGAGGCTAATGCAGAAAGGTCTATTTGTGACAGGATTCTCCATGACAAAACCTCTTCAAATCCAGCAAATAACTCTTTTTTTTCCCCTTCAGGAATGTTGTTTTCCATAGAGGTTTATCAGCAGAAATATAACACATCAGGATGTGCTGAAGCTATTGCATAAAGGCCTATTTGTGACAGGATTCTCCATGACAAAAACTCCTCAAATCCAACAAATAACTCCTTTTTTTCCTTCAGGAATGTTGTTTTCCATAGAATTTTATCAGCAGAAATTAACACATCAGGATGTACATGAGGCTAATGCAGAAAGGTCTATTTGTGACAGGATTCTCCATGACAAAACCTCTTCAAATCCAGCAAATACTTTTTTTTTTCCCCTTCAGGAATGTTGTTTTCCATAGAGGTTTATCAGCAGAAATATAACACATCAGGATGTGCATGTTCTTGTGCATAAGGGCCTATTTGTGACAGGATTCTCCATGACAAAACCTCTTCAAATCCAGCAAATAACTCTTTTTTTTCCCCTTCAGGAATGTTGTTTTCCATAGAGGTTTATCAGCAGAAATATAACACATCAGGATGTGCACGTTCTTGTGCATAAGGGCCTATTTGTGACAGGATTCTCCATGACAAAAACTCCTCAAATCCAACAAATAACTCCTTTTTTTCCTTCAGGAATGTTGTTTTCCATAGAATTTTATCAGCAGAAATTAACACATCAGGATGTACATGAGGCTAATGCAGAAAGGTCTATTTGTGACAGGATTCTCCATGACAAAACCTCTTCAAATCCAGCAAATAACTCTTTTTTTTCCCCTTCAGGAATGTTGTTTTCCATAGAGGTTTATCAGCAGAAATATAACACATCAGGATGTGCACGTTCTTGTGCATAAGGGCCTATTTGTGACAGGATTCTCCATGACAAAAACTCCTCAAATCCAACAAATAACTCCTTTTCTCCCTCAGGAACGTTGTTTTTTATAAAGGTTTATTTGCAATTTCTCTGCTTTCATTTTTGTTTCCCCAGAGCTTTAACCAGATTGAGAAGGTGGATGGGCTGAAGAGCTTGAAAAACCTGCAGYGTGTGAATCTGTCCAACAATAAAATAAACAGCCTGCAAGGCTTGGAGGAGCACGACCTGCTGGAGGTGATCAACCTGGAGGATAACCAGGTACCAGACTGAGCTCAGCTCCTTCCAAAGCACAGAATATTTTCATTTTTCAACACTCAATTCCTTGAAGGGCTCCAAAAATCCTCCAGCACTGCAAGGAACGATTAGACAAGCTGAATTATTTTCTTTTTGCTGTTTCCAGYGTTGGTTCTTGGTGTCCTCTCAGCCCTTATTTAATATCTGAGGTGGCTTTCTCTTCACTCGGGTCCCACTTTGGTGCTCTCACAACCCGAGGGTTGGGTCAGGCAGGGATGAGTTTGCAGATTTTCCACCTCGATTATTCCAAAAGATCTTTACTTACACCACAGCTCTGCTGCTGCCAGGCCTCAGGGGGGGTTGTTAATACCTCCCAGCCCAGTTTTATGGCCACAGATTCTTCTGAGCTCTCAGCTGGAAACTCCCTGCAAAAGCAGAACTGCAAGAACTCTGTTAAAAAGTGGATTTTGTTGTGCAGCGCAATTTTCTGTGCTGGGAACACAATGGCCCCATCCAACTCTTTTGAATTTTGAATGCCAAGCCAAATATCCACAATAATTTTGATATTGATCTTCCAGCATCCTTAACTGAAAAAAGAAAATCAATTCATGAATCACTTTGACGTCAAAGACATGTGAAAAAAAAAAGATAATCTGAGGAAACAAAAATATAAAGCAGCAGTGGAACATTTTCTGTCATTTTTCTCTCCTTGCAAGTGGATTTAATTCAAGTCACTGTGCATTCTTTTTTCCTGCCTGACATTTAAAGGTGCCTCAATTGCAGCAGACAGGAAACTCTCTAATGGTGTACTTGTTATTAACATTAATAGCACCACTTCCAGTGCTTTATTTATTTTCCACTGTTCTTTACAGCACAGAAAAACTCTTGATTTTACCTCATCAAAACTTGCCTCTTTGAATGATGTCATTGAAACTGTTCGATGAGTTTTTTGAATGTTATTTTGAACTATTTTTTTTAATGAGGCCTTCTGAAGAATAATTTAAAGAGGAGTTTTAATTAATTAACCCAGAGAGTTAGTTCAACTCAAAACCATTAGGAATGATCTTAAATTCTTGGTTTTTTAAAAAATGGGCACAACAGGTTCAGCTGCAAATGTGTCCCTTGTAAAACATTCAGTTGATGGCTGGAATTCTGGGATTTATTCAAGAAATCCAGTCAAATTACATTTAACTTCACCAAAACTGTCCTGGGTGGGGTTATTCCTATCTCAAAGTGAGTTTAGAGCAGGCTGGCATTGAGGTTTATGTTTTTAGGCACTTTAAAAGGATTGAGTRTAAATTAGGGAGGATCTGGAGGTTTTTAGGTTCAGTTGGATTTTCAGGATTTAAAAGAGGCTATGAAAGAGATGGAGAGAGGATTTTTATRTGGAAAAACAGAGAGGAGAAAAGGGAATGGTTCTGCAGTAAAAGAGGAGAGATTTAGATTGGATTGGGCTGGAATTCCTGGCTGGGCTGGAATTCCCAGAGCAGCCCTGGATCCCTGGCAGTGTCCCCCGCCAGGCTGGAGCCCCCTGGGACAGTGGGAGATGGGTTGGAAGGTTTGAAGGTCCTTCCAACCCAACCCAACCCTTTCCTCAGTGATTCTTTAATTCCATTTTTCAGCAGAAAACCAGGTGGGTTTGGGCCACACAAACCTTGATTGACCCCAATAACAGAGTGCCCAGCTTTCCTYTGTGCACAGCTGAGACCCCAAATAGGCTGGAACCTCTGGATCCCCTGATTTATCCCTCTGGACACATCCAAGGACAAAAATCCTGCTTCTTTTTTAACCAAGTTCAGTTTTTTAACCAAGTTCATTTGGTTTAAAAAGTCCTGGTTAATAAAAGGACCAGGATTTTGGTTAAGAAAGTCCTTGGTTATCCTTGGTTAAAAAAGGACCAGGATTTTGGTTTAAAAAGTCCTGGTTAATAAAAGGAGCAGGATTTTGGTTAAGAAAGTCCTTGGTTAAAAAAGGACCAGGATTTTTGTCCTTGGATGAAAAGTGTAGGATGAACTTGAACTTCAGTGAAAAGCAACTCTTAGRAGGATTTTTTTTTTAAACTACCCAGCCAGAGCACGAATTTAACTGCAGAATTGCCTCACTCAAGCACATCAGCACATAAAAAGCCAAATGTGTCAGGGCTTGACATTTGAAAGAGCTGGGAAAATGCAGGTGCTTGGAAATTGCTGTGTGGATTATCCTGCTGCTCCAAGTCATCTCCTTTTGTGCCTGGAAGTGCCTCACTGAGTGCAGTTAACATGTAAAACCCCTTTTGTGATTTAAAATCATTTTTTTAATGCCCAGATTGGAAGAGCAGGCATTAAAATAGTTCATTTTTCCTGCCTAGTTCTCCTGGATTCTGATTTGTGCTCTGTTTCTGTCCCTGCTCAGGTGGCCGAGCTGAGCGAGCTTAAATGGATTGAGGATCTGCCTCTCCTCAGGGATTTAAATCTTCTAAAAAACCCTCTACAGGTAAGAAAGAGCCAAAAATGAGAACCTAAACTCGATGGTTTGAATCCTTTTAGCCCCAATTTCTGTCTCTAGAAGTGGGCAGGTTTTTTGTCCTGAGTGATCAAAGACAACTCTGTCCCAACCCTTGTGATTTCTAAATTTGGTGTGAATTTTACACTCATTCCCAATGCCAGAAAGAAGAAAAATATTAAGAGTTTAATTTTTTCTTGCCMGGTTTTTATTGGCTTTTATCTGGCCGGTCTGTCATGGCCCACAATAAAATTAGTGGGCCATGACAATAAAAATTATTTCAGGGATAAAATTATTTCATGAATAAAATTATTTCAGGAAAAGTACCTGAAATAGACGGTTCCTGATTTTCCATAATCTGAGAGGCTTTTCCTTCTAATCAAAGTCTGATCAAATCCCTTTTCATTTTTAAATTCCCATCTTGGCCTTTTGAATGTTGTGGTTACAAACTTCTGAACAACTCAGCTCTTGCTGCACCAGTGAAGGATCAGTTTGGGCAGTGCCTTGACRCCCTTCAGGGTAAAAAACCTTTTTATTTTGCAATTTATGAACACAAATTTAATTTTAGCTGCTTGGAATTCAATATAGGCTGGATGAAATGAAGGGRTTTTTTTGACAAAATGGAAATTTTCCCCTCAGGAAAAAGGCAGTTATTGGCTCTCAGCGATTTTCATGTTGCTCCAAGTCACATATCTGGATCTCAAAAAGGTCTCAGTGGAAGAAAAGGTAAGCAAACATCATTTCACTCTGGAAATTTTCTAAATAAATTATACAAAATCCAGGCTTGCAGTTGTAGCAAACCTCCTCCCCAAAATCCTGCTTGACAGAAATTCTGTGGGGTTGGAAACCCTTCCCTGCTGTGGTGCCCCAACTGGGATTTGCTTGGGGCACATTTTGTGTTCATAAAGGGAAATTTCAGTGTTTTAGTGGAAGGAGGAGATGATTCCATGAAAAGCATGGAAGGGAGAGGCAGGTGGATGCTCTTTTTCCAGTCTCACCATTCCCAGGTGACTYCTCCCAGTCTGGTTTCTCCTCTGAAAAATGGAATTTTGTCTGCTCTGCAGATGTGTTGTGATATTTGAGGAATTCTTGGAAAATTTTTCCACTTGATCTGATGGAATACACTATAAAAATATGTGTAGTATTATTATTATTGTTATTGTTATTGTTGTTATTATTGTTATTATTGTTATTGTTATTATTGTTATTATTGTTATTGTTATTATTATTTTATTATTTTTTTTATTAATGTTATTTTAATTTTTATCTATTATTATTACTACATTGGCTGCAGCAGGCACTGGGTTATTATTGTTATTGTTATTTTTTTTATTTATTTATTTATTGTTACTTTATTGGCTGCAGCAGGCACTGAGATCAACCTTTGTGCCCCACACCCCGTTTTGGTGCTGAATTAATTCCCAACTGAGTAACCTGATGGAAAAATCCAGGATTTAGTAACTCAGAAATTTGTATTTTTATTGGGACTCTGTTTTCTGGGATCATCCACAACAAMCAGGAGCCTTCCCAGTGGGCCCAAGCCATGCTGGTATTGCTGTATTTCAGGGAGTTTTCCYTTCAAAACAATCCATCACTCTCAATTTTATAAATTTTGGGATTCTTGTTTAGTGCCAGGCTCTCTCCATCCTGAACACACAGATGATGTTACCAAAATGTAATTTACCCAATTCCCCAAAATGTTGATCTCATTCTTTGTCTTATGTGCCAGCCTGTTTTCCTCTCAATATCATTTTGAATATAATAATGAAATTTTTCCTTTCTGTGGACTGTAAAAATAAACCTGAGTGACTGATTTAGACCAGCATTTAATTTCTGAGTGATAGAAGTTGCTCCACAAAATCCTCTCCTCATGTTATTTTAGGGTGYCTCCTCTTACCTCAAGAATTCTCTTGGCAAACTGAATTTGGAGGAGCAGCTCTGTGTCTCACTAACACAAAATGGATGTACAGGAACGTGGGTTAGATCAGGAGGGTAGTTTGGAAGTGGAATTCCTGCTTATCCAACTCACTATGTTTGGTTCTCATTGTGGAAGAGTCTTGCAATATTAATAATATTAATAATAATCCTTCCTTTAGGATACCCTGATGTGCACTGGGATGCACCCACAGTGCTCCCAGCCTCTAATTCAGAGCAAAGGCCCAAATTAGAGCTAAAATTAAATTAGTTATCAATTTTGATTTTTAAATTTTATTTATTTAATTAAAAAAAAATCCCTCCTCCTGCTTTTCCCCTGAATATGGGGACATGGAGTTCTGAGTACTGAATGTTTTTTAATTTTATTTATTTAATTTAATTTTTAATTTTTTTTCCCTCCTCCTGCTTTCCCCCTGAAAATGGGGAAGTGGAGTTCTGAGTATTGAATGTTTCCAGCCACGGCATTCCAGSCTGGAAATGGATTATCCTGGCATGGATTGTCTGCTCCAACCTTGCCTGGGAAAAGCACAGGCAATACAAAATGGCCCAGGCAAATCCTAAAGGTGACCAGCACTGGTGAATCCACCARTTGGTGAATCCACCAATTATTTCCCTGGGGAAATTCTCACAGAATCCAGGATGGTTTGGGTTGGAAGGGACCTCAAAGCCCATCCAGTCCCACCCCTGCCACGGRCAGGGACACCTCCCACCATCCCAGCTTGTTCCATCCTCCTCTTGATTATTCCAAAGGCTGATTGGTCTCACTGTGGAAATTTTATGTCT
>JACDOX010000665.1:18976-36148 GCA_014549065.1 Cardinalis cardinalis
TGAGGGAACCGGCATCCCCATCCCTCCTGCCCTAATGCCACCCTCAGCCCTTTGCTCGCTGTCACCTTCTGAGCCGTGATCTCGTAGCTGAGATTTCCTGCTGCATATTTGTAATTTTTTTTTTTTTTTTACCTCCCCCGCTTTTGGATTAGATCATCCGGGAGCAAAGCAGGGCACGTCTGGGCCCCTGAAGGATCAACAGCTTTCAAGTGTCTGATCTCAGCCAGGTTCTGTGCAGCTCTGCTGAGCAACATCTCGGATTGTGACGAGACCTTTAACTACTGGGAGCCGGTGAGTCCCTTCCTGCCCTTGGCATTGGCAGTTTGCAAATACCCCTTTATTTAGGACTTTGTGCTCTCTGTTTCAGTTTCCAGTTAGCTCGTGCAAATGCAGATTTATTCAGASCCTTGTGCTGATCCCTCTGTTTCAGTGAGAAGTATTTTGCTCTGGAAACTCTCTGCTTTGTGTGCTGCATGTTAATTTATTTATTTGATCTCTGTTGTAGACACACTACCTCATTTATGGGAAGGGGTTTCAGACCTGGGAGTACTCTCCTGCCTATGCCATCCGCTCCTATGCTTACCTGTGGCTCCATGCCTTGCCAGCCTGGTTCCATGCCAGGGTTCTGCAAACCAACAAGGTAAATTTGGTGTGTGGAAGCTGCTTCTGAGAGGAAGAAATGTACATTTAGTGTGTGGGAAACAGCCGTCCTGTTTGGTGTTGAAATTGTCTTCATTTTTATAGAACATGGTTGAAATTGACTTCATGTTTATAAAACTGGTTTGTTGACAAACACTGACCTCCCTGGAAGGATTTCCAAGGGTTTGTGGGTTTCCCCTGATGTTTTACAAGCCCATTTTGTGTCCTGTGCCTCATYCAGACTCTGTCTGTGTCTGCTAGGTTCTCATCTTCTATTTCCTGCGATGCTTCCTGGCCTTCCTGAGCTGCATTTGTGAACTCTACTTCTACAAGTGAGTGTCAGAGAGTCTGCAGGGCATGTATGGGGGCAGTGTGAGTGCCAGGGACAGCTCCTGCCACAAGAAATAGGCTTTGAGGCTCCTGTGTAGATGAGAAAATACAAGTTCTCCTAATAACTCACTGAGATGTTGGTCAGAACGTCACAATTAGGACAAAATTGCACTCCCAGATCTCCCACCCACACTTCTCCTCCAGCATTTTGTTGACTCCACTCGTTTCCTCACTGCTGGCAGCRAGCAGGGTGGGAGTGTTGCAGACTGAGGAGAGTCTGGTGCTGTGTTTGCTTGTCACAGTGAATTTGACTGGAACACGCTGATTGCTGCTGTCTGTAATCTCTCTGCCAGTGCTGTTTACAGCCACTAAAATCAGTAGCCCTAACATGCAATTACCCTGTCTAAACTGGATTTTTGTTTTTACCTGCTGCCTCTTGATTCCTGATTTTTAATCCACTACCTTGCATGATTTTTTTTTTTGTTTGTCAGAAGCCACAGTTCATCTCCTTAAACCAGAGTGCTGACACGTATTTTCTCACCCCCATTCTGGTTTAAAGAGATGAACTGTGGCTTTTTTTGCATGGTGGGGTTTTGTGAGGGGTGAGGGGATGGATGGAAGTGTGCAGCAGTGCAGCCACAAATCCTGAGATTTGCACAAGCACAGCTGGGAGAATCCAGGCCCYGCACAGAGTTTTGTACTGGGGTAACTCAGAGTCTGAAATCCCAGGAGAGGCAGCAGCTGAGTGCTGGGAATCCCCCAGCTCAGAGCTGCTCCATGGCTTGTTTGTGGTTCTGCATGCCTTGGTGCTGCTGATTTGGCCCTGGGGCTGTTTTGTGGTACCTGTTTCTCTGCTGCTTCCCCAGGGCTGTGTGCAAGAAGTTTGGGCTGCACGTGAGCAGGCTGATGTTGGCCTTCCTGGTGCTCAGCACGGGCATGTTCTGTGCTTCTGCAGGTGAGTTGGCTTGGCACTGGCACTAACAAAGGTTCAGAGAGAAGAAAATCACATCTCCAGGGTGCTCTTTGTTGTATTCCCATGACAGAATAAGCGTTGATTCAAATTTTGTTCTCTGTGTTACAATTCCAGGCCTGTTTCTGTTGCTGCCTCCTATTTTTTGATATTGCAGCACCTTTAACCAGGCTCCTGGCCTGCCTTCCTTGGACAGCCTTTGTTCTAAGGAGGGAGCTGACACTTTGGCACTTTGTGTGCTGTCCCCTGTGGCTGGCTGTACCTGTTTTCCCAGCCACTGCAAGACTTGCAGCAGGTGTTGTGTGAGCTGTAGGGAGGCTGTGCTGACCTTTCATCCCCTTGCGTTGCAGCTTTCCTGCCCAGCAGTTTCTGCATGTACACCACGGTGGTGGCCATGACGGGCTGGTACATGGACAGGACCTCGGTGGCAGTGCTGGGGGTGGCTGCTGGAGCCCTGCTGGGCTGGCCCTTCAGCGCAGCTCTGGGGTAAGGAGCACTTTCTGCCCTTTCTCAGCTGCTTTTCCCYTGCCTGGGGAGAACCAGCAGGCACTGAGCTGCCAGCTTAGCCCAGGATTGTTGCTACAGCCTTCCTGGCTTTTGAACAGCTCAGGTTGGGCAGATTTCCTGGCATTAACATGGGTGAAACCTGAGCTGGGTGATGAATCTGGAGTAGGAGCAGAGTGGTGGTTGTCTCCTGCTTTGAAGGGGCAGCAGAAGCTGCAGTGGGGTCCTCAAAGCCTCCAGCTGACAGTTGGTCTCTCTTTCAGGCTTCCTATTGCCTTTGACTTGTTGATCCTGAAGAAGAGGTGGAAAAGTTTCCTGAACTGGTGTGTGGTGTCCTTGATCCTGTTTTTGGTGAGTGCCTGCCGCTGTGATGGTGTTTGCAGGGGTCTGAGGATGAGGGAAGAGATGAGGATCTGACTCCATGTTTCAAAAGGCTTGATTTATTATTTTATGATATATATTATATTGAAACTATGCTAAAAGAATAGAAGAAAGGATTTCATCAGAAGGCTGGCTAAGAATAGAAAAGGAATGATAACAAAGGCTTGTGACTGACCGAGACAGTCTGGACAGCTGGGCTGTGATTGGCCATTGATTAGAAACAACCACATGAGACCAATCCCAGATGCACCTGTTGCATCCCACAGCAGCAGATAACCATTGGTTACATTTTGTTCCTGAGGCCTCTCAGCTTGTCAGGAGGAAAAATCCTAAAGAAAGGATTTTTCATAAAATGTGTCTGTGACATGCCACAGCACAAAGAGGGAATGGATGGCAGCAGAAGGGATGAGTTCCTTTAGGAAAATCAGCTGGAGCTGCTGYGCTTTAACCAAAATCTGCTTTCTCCTAGGTGCCCTTGGTGGTGGTGGACAGCTATTACTATGGGAAGCTGGTGGTGGCGCCTCTCAACATCGTTTTGTACAATGTCTTCACCCCTCACGGGCCTGATCTCTATGGTGAGTTTGGGGTAACAAGCCAGGGAGGCAGCCCGAGGTTTTCTGGCTGCCCTGGCCCTTGACTGGCAGTGCTTTTTGTGCCGTGCCCTACAGCAAAAGCAGCTGCCAGCTTCTGTTCCTGCCGGCTCCGAGGGCTGCAGCTGCTGCTTCTGGACACGGGATGTCTCTGTCGAGCTGSCAATGCGCTCCCGGTTCCTCCAGGCTGGGAGTTGTGCTGCTTTTGCTCACTTTCCACTCCTGTGAAACTGCCAGGAGGTGTCTCACTGGCTGGGCACAAGTGGCCTGTGTGTGTTTGTCAGCTTGGATCAGTTCCTGGCTGCTGCTCCTCACAGTCAGGCTGCAGAACTTCGGGAAAGTGAGGAATGGTGCAGAATCCATACTTCTTTCTGTCAGTATCCTGCACTTCTAGAGCTGCAAAGTGATTTCTAGCAGGGCTTCAGAAGGGCTGGCAGAGACCAGGGGATGCCTGCAGCATCTCTGTGCTCAGTGTGGGGCCAGAGGAGCTGTTCAGGGGGGCTCAGCAGTGGGGAGCAGCAGCAGCAGGGCTTTCTCTGGCAGCTGGCACTGCTGCTTGGGTTGAGGGGCTGTTCTGGGTGGTGCTGAGTGCTGACTTGTCACTTGTGCCTGGCACAGCAGGACAGCAGCTGCTCTGCCAGGGCTCTTGGCCTCTGCAGGAAGGCTCTGAAGTGTGGGGCTGGGAGTTTTGTGTAAGTAAACTCCAGGCTCTGTCTCTGATAGGTTTTGGCAGGGCCTTGAGCCTGACCTTTTCCACACTGGTGCATGAGTTGTTTCCAGAAGCCTCCAGGGACCCATCTGTCCTGAAGAGTTTTATTCACAGTGACATTCACACAACATCCTCGGGCTAGTAAAGGAGCCTGCCTGGAATTGCTCTTTAATGCAGTGTGGCCAGGACAACGCTGTGTGTTTAGAGAGCTTCAAAACACTGGGGAAAAATAACACTGCCAGGGGAGATGAAAGGCTGGCCAATCCCTCTTGGCTCTGGAAGCTGGGATTTCCCAACGTTCACATGATGGGGGCAGAGTCACCAGCCCAGATCATCTCCAGTGTAAGCACTGCAGTGTTTTTGAGACAAGGTTCAATTAATTTTTTTCCCTCTGTCTTTAGCAATATGCTCCCTCTACATAAATATTGTCTGTGCAATTAATATTTCCCTGGAGTGATTTGGTTTCTACAGCCAAGAGAAAAGAGTGCCAAGAGTATATCCCTGTTTCTGAGGCTTTGGGGTGGTTTTGTGTACTTAATTTGTGACCAGGGTTTTGTCCCACTTTGGGAAGCTTTATTCAGCTTTGGGGTGGTTTTGTGTACTTAATTTGTGACCAGGGTTTTGTCCCACTTTGGGAAGCTTTATTCAGCTTGGGTGGAAGGTGCTGGAGCTGCTCATGTGCCACCTTTCTCTGTGGAGCCCTGCTTCTTGAGCAGAGTGGGAATAAATGAACATGTTGCAGTGAGCAGACTGTTCATTGTAGCAGCACTGAATCAGAGCGAGGGCTGTGACTCATGACCAAATTATTGCAGCTTAGTTTCTGCTTGCCAGCTGCAGTTCCTGCACTCAGGCTTCAGCCCAGGGTGGGGCTCCTTGTCCCAAACCTCTTTTACAGCTCCCCTGCTCTGGCCTGAGCTGCCCTCACCATTCCTGTGGTCAAGGTGCAGCGTGGATAAATTTGATTCACTCCTGAGTTCTGGAATTGCTCCTGGAGCCGTTCCCAGGCCTCAGAGTTCAAAGCATTTTCTCTCTGGGGGTCYGACAGTGCTTCCAGCTGCTTTTCCCCATGGAATGACTGTGCCAGGAGCTGCCTGGGTGTTCCTTTCCCACTGCTTTCACCAGTCTGTGTCCTGGATCCCACACCTGCCCAGCTCTGGGATGTGCATCCTTGCAGGAAGATTCTTCATCTCCTGCTCTGCAAGCATTTTGCTATTACTGGAGAGTTCTCAGTGCCCCTCCCTGCTTCAAAGATGATGTTCTGGGCCAGGACTTCTTGCCTGCAGAGGGGTTGTTCCTTTTTGAGGCTGCAGTTCACCTTGAGCCATGTGGATAAGAGGAATAAAAACCCTTTTGCCCTGGGAGGCTTTGAGCCTGAGTGCCTCTGAATGGCTGCGTCACCAGTGAGCCAGCCTGGTGCTCTTTGCCTGCTGTGCACTGTTCTCTTCYCTTTTTTCCCCCTTTTTATTTTTTTTTAGCCTCTCACAGAGAAGAAAATCCCTTGTTGGAGAAGGAGGGGAGGCTCCAGTGCTTGTTTTTTCTGGGCARTTCAGTCACACTGCAAAAGAATGTGAGCGAGCAGCTATTTTTTGGTGAAAGCTGTGCTTCAGAGCAGCTGCYCTGTTTATTAGCAGTGTTACCTGGGCTGTGTTTGGATTGTGGAGGAGTTGTGTTTCATGAAGTGTCCTTCACTCCTGACCCCCAGGCTGCCAAATCCAAAACCAGAGCAGAGAGAGGTGAATTCAGGGTGAATTCCCTTTGCTCTCCAGCTCAGCCACAAAGGTGACAGGATGGTCCCTGCACTTATCCTTCAAAGATTTAGAACTTATTTCTATAATTGCTGCTTGCTTTCAGAGCTGATAACTCAGGGTTTCCTCTATGAACCCAAGCTGCTTGGCCAGGCAGTGACTCCAGTGCCATGTTTGTGACATCCCCAGTGCAGCTTCTCCCCTTTTTTTAGCTGCAGGAGCTGCAGAGCTCTCGGGTTTTCCTTGCTGCTATTCAGTTGTCTGATTAATTTCAACACGGACCCGATGTAAGTGGCTCTGATTGCAGGAAATTGCTGTGGCATGTGACACATGTCACAACAGTGCAGTGATTAAAGCCCCCGCGTGTCATTTACTGGCTGATTGAGCTAATCACACTGAGAGAGTGGGAAATGTGTGGAGAGGAACTGGCATTCCTCATTGTTAAGGGCTCTAAGCATCCTGAATTAAGAGTCTAAATAAATGACAGTTGGACTGGAATTTCTTTCAGTTTACATCCTCCAGAGCTTGCAGCCAGTTCCCAAGTGTGGAGGCAGAGCTGCCTGGCTCCTGTTTGTGTCAGAGCAGGCTGAATTTGGGACATTTAAATAGTGCTGAGTGAAAGGAGGGACCAAACCCAGCATTTAGTGGCMGAGTCTTTGTTGGGGTGAAGTGAGAATACAAACTCCTTTCCTTCTTAATCCTTTTTGGTACCTTTTCTGTTGCTGCCAACCCAGAATGAGCATCCTCACTCACTCCAGAATTACATGGCATTGTGTGGTTTTGTGTGACTCCTCTGCAGTTAGAAAGAAAGAATGAATTTGGGGTCAAATTTCCCAGTTTTAGAAGTTTCCACTTCTGCTTTCTTGCTGAATGGAAGGGTGAGCTCTGTGTCACAGAGTTCTGCTGGCTGTTGGAGTGCTCTGGGGTTCATRAGCAGCAGGTGTAATGCTGACTATTTTTCGCCCTCAGAGAAAAAATAAGGAGAAAAATAATTTCTGAGCAGGAAGACAGTGAGGTTTCTTGGGCAGGTGTGAGTGTGAGATATTCTCGTGGTGTCAGGCAGAGAAGGACCAAAGCTGCTGCTCCATGTGTTCATGCTTGTGTTTCAAACCTCTTTTCTCCTTTTTTCTCCCCCTTTAGGTACAGAGCCCTGGTACTTCTATTTCATCAATGGCTTTCTGAATTTCAACGTGGTTTTTGTGCTGGCCCTGCTCGTGCTGCCTCTGACCTGTCTGATGGAGTGTCTGCTGCAGAAATTCCGTGGTGAGTGCAGGGTTTGCCTGCCARAGAGCAGCTTTTCCTTACTGGAAGTGAAATTGGGAGCAGTGAGAGCCTTTGGAGCACCAGGAAAGTTCCTGCAGCTCATTAGGGTTCAGGATTGTTCCTTGCCTCCACCTCAAGAGGAAAAGTGTGTTAAAAAAAGTGAGCCTGACAAGGTTCATTGTGACATTTAATCCATCAGGAGTGGCCCACTCAATAATCCTGAAGGGGGAAGAAGCTGAACCTGGTGTTGTTCCCATCTTGTCTGCAGCTGGAAATGGGTAGAAACCTTTTGGGGTTGAAGCTGGACTGTTCTGGGCACTGTGGGTTTTTCAGCTGCCAGGAGTGAGCCCTGCTCTGGGCTGTGTCCCCGTGGGTGTGGATATGTGAGAGTTTAAAAAACCAAAAAAAAAATACAAAAAAAAAAAAAGAGGAACCAGAATATTCCCTTCTTCACACTGGGCTTTTTCTTGAATAAAATGACATCAGTTTGAGCACATGACACTTGTGAGTGACTCCAGAGGGGAAGTGTAAATTCCTTTCTGCTGTTTTCCTAAGGAAAATTCATCAAGGCTCAGCAGCAGCCTCCAGATTCATCTGTCCAGTCACTGCTTTGCTCTCTTTGTTTTTTTTTACTGACTTCAACAAACAGTAACACAATCCTCGATGAAAATGTATGTTGAGGGATGTTTGCTTATGTCTGTTCCTTGGCTGTGAGTGACAAACTCTCAGAAAGCAGTAAAAGCTCAGTAGGAGCTCCTGTAAATGCAAGATTTCCTGCTGTTCACTTGGTGTTCTTGTACTTAACAGCAGGAGCGACTCTGCCAAGTGCTTTGTTCTTATTGTCTGTGAAATGCCGTTGGCTTAATTGCTTAACTCTGCTGTTGGGAGTAGCAAGGGGTAGGAAAGTGACTGAAAATTGTCAGGCAGTGTAGAGCCCTCCTCAATGTGACTGAGATTCAGGGTAATTGTTGTTATTTTTGAATCAGTTATTTCCTCTGTTAAGCAGAAGGCGCCTGGGAGACCTCTCCCGGTGTTATTTTTGTARTGAGGCAATGAAGGTTGGGCAAACCTCAGGCTCTAAACAACCATTTGGGAGGGGAAGGGCAGCTCCTGAGGAGGCCCTTTCTGATCTTTGTGTGTACAATGCCCAGCAGGAAACCCAGCGCTCCTGTCTGCCTCTTCAGACCTGGCAGTTCCTGATGGCTTTTGTGTCTTCTTGGATCCCCTAACTCTTATTTTCTGCTTCTGCTCTTCCTAAGGCTGTTGGAATTGTCAGTATTGCAGGAATCTGCAAAAATCCTCGGAGGAAAATGCCCTGCTGGCTGTTTGGGGTGTGTTACCTGGGTTTTAGCAACAGTGGTGCTCAGGACAGGGCGTGTTTGGGTCTCCAGAGTGGGCTTTGGGTGTGAGAGGGGATTGTGCAAGGGAAGGAATTCTTGCATTACTCCTTTGCTGAGGTTTTGTTTCTTCCAGTTCAGAATCTGGGCCGTCCCTACTGGCTGACCCTGGCTCCCATGTACATCTGGATCCTGATTTTTTTCAGCCAGCCCCACAAAGAAGAGAGATTCCTCTTCCCCATCTACCCCCTCATCTGTCTSTCTGGTGCTGTGGCTCTCTCTGCTCTTCAGGTAAATTCCAGTGGTTTTTAATAAATAGCTGAGAATATTTCCCAGCTGTTATTTCATGATGACTTTGAGTTGATCTCCAGTCCCAAGTGGGAATTCCTGGAGCTGTGATGCTGTAGTGCCAACAGCACCCAAAATCCAAGAGATTCCTGAGGGTTCAGTGACCTGCTGATGGAATTGTGGCTCCTTGGCTGCTCAGCTCTAAGGGCAGGAATGTGGGTGTGTAGGAAATGCATTTTGATGTGTCTCAGAAGGAATCCCTCCCTCACTGGGCTGAAAAAGGCAAAAGGATCTCATCTAAATGTTGGGAATTGCATTGAACATTTGGAAGAGCCAAAACCTGGATGTTTAGTAAACATCACTTGAAACACTTCACAGAGCAAAGCACTAATAGAGAGTGATATAAACCTTCCCAAAGCTCAGAATTATTCATCTGCTGCTGTTAAAAAGGCTCAGGAATGCAGCCAGGAGTCCCTGCTGGAGCCTGTTCCAGCTGTTTGGCCTCACCCTGCTGCTCCTGCTCTGTCCTGCTGTGCAGCACTGCTGCAATTCCTGGCCACCCTCAGGCCCTCATCCTTCCCCTGCTCAGGTGCTGTTCCCACTCTGGATCTCCATCACTCCCAGATGAGTTCCAGTCCTTGCCTTCACACAGGATCCAGCTTGGGATGTCACCAATTTTCTGGCTCTGACTGAGAATTCCTCTGTGCTCTCAGAACATCACAGAGCAGTGTTCATTTATTTTTGTTGTAACTATGGCTTGACGAAAGTTTCCTGTACATTTCTTGCATATTTTGCYACTGTTTGATGAGATTTTGCCCAGTATGGAGCATCCAGCTGAGAATCTGGAACTGATTGCTCACCAGCAGGACAAGCTTGTCACTCTCCCCCTCCAAACTGTGTGGATGTTRTGAGGAAAATGCAAACAGGACAAGAGAAACAGAAACCAGCTGAGGGGAGGGAGTGAATAGCCACTCCTGCAGAGCAGCAGGGAGGGACCAAGGCAGGGACTGGATGTGTTTCCTCCTGGCTATTCCAGAAAGGCTTTTTCATTGAAAAAAACCAAACCTAAAGGGCTTTTCTTTTTATCAGTTTTTCTTTTTATCAGTTTTTCTTTTATCAATTTTTCTTTTATCAATTTTTCTTTTATCAATTTTTCTTTTATCAATTTTTCTTTTATCAGTTTTTCTTTTATCAGTTTCAGAGTGACTCGTGTTCAAAGCTGGATGCAGAATGTGCTCTGTGGTGTTTTATTCACTTCAAAGCTATGGTTTGTGCAGGCAGGGTAAACAACCAGAGGTCACTCTGGAAATCTGGGTCATGGAGCTTGTGTTAGGCAGGAGTTCAGTCCGGCATGGAAAATCAGGTGAGCGTGCAGGGAACTTCTGAAAGGGACTCTTGCCCCTGGTTCACCTGGGAGCAACCAAACTGGAACCCTTGAGAGAGCACTTTAGGTCCAGAGGTCTTCCTAGGAAGCATAAAAAGAGCTGAAACACCCCAAATTATCACTTAAATATGACTAAACCCTATGAGTTTCTGTGCATTTTGATGGCTCTGAATTTAAAAATCTGGTGGGGGACACACTGTTGTAAGAGCTTGATGAAAAAATGAGAATTTTGCTGAATGGATCAGAGTTGGAGTAACTTCATATTGTCTCTCTTTTTTTTTTAATCTCTTCCCTGAGAAATGTTACCACTTCATCTTCCAGCGCTACCGCCTGGARCACTACACAGTGTCCTCCAACTGGCTGGCCCTGGGGACTGTCCTCCTCTTTGGCCTTCTGTCACTGTCACGCTCTGTTGCCTTATTCAAAGGTTGGTATTTCACATTTGCCCTCTGCCCTCCTGGCTCTTGGGCTCAGGGCTGCAGAGTTTGTGCTGTAGAAAAGGGATCTCAAGCATGGCCAAGGGATTTGGCAGTAAAATTTCGTGGGAGAGTGAGCTGAGATCCCTCAAGGAGGAGTTTGAAGGCAGGATAAGACACAGGRTTCCCAGCAGAAGGAGGAGGTTCCATAATGTGGTCTCCTGCTGGATTCCCCTACAAAGGTTTTGCTTGAAAACCTTCAAATTACATTACCTGTGTCCTGCAGGTAACATAATTTGTTGAGAAGTTTGTCCTTGAGAAGTTTGGGTGTTGTTGCTGCAGGGGAAGGAATAAGTTCTGCTGGTCACCATTAATTAATTATTAATTATACATTCATCTAGATATATATGTGTGAATGGGTGACCAGAATTGCATCACTTAAAAATCCTCTTYACCTTCCACCAGTAAACTCCACAGATCTAAAACCTGACTGGTTTTAAAGCACATACTTCAGCTTTCAGATAGATAATCCCACTTGGAAAAGCATTTTCCTGTGTAAAATATGAATTAGGTGCATGAGTCTTTAATGGGGATGGAATCAAAGCCTTCCCACCTCATCAGTATTTTTTTGGGGTTTTGGTGGCCATTGGCAGCCAGGACAGGGAAATGTGAATAAAATTGGTAGGGGCACCAAGAGTAAGAGGGGAAGCTTTGAATGCATCCACTTCTAGCACTTTTAACTGAGTTACCAGTTAAAAATGTATACATGAAACAACTTTTGCAGGCTTTAATTAAATACCCCTCTTCCTTTAACCTTAATTATGGTTTTCTGCCTCCCACAGGCTACCACGGGCCCCTGGACCTGTACCCTGAATTCCACAGGATTGCCACTGACCCCAGCATCCACACGGTGCCCGAGGGGAGGCCAGTCCATGTCTGTGTGGGAAAGGAGTGGCACAGGTTCCCCAGCAGCTTCCTCCTGCCTGACAAGTGAGTGCTGCCATGGGAAAGGGGCAATTAGGGCAGGTAGATAACGAGGGGCACAGTAATGAGAGGCACAAAAATGAGGGGCACAATAATGGGTGTGGGGAACCCTCACCCTKGGATCTCTGGTGTCACCAGCAGCGTCATAAACAATGTTAAAGKACCCAGATAAAGGATTCTRAAGGTTTTTCATCAGAAAAACTGGCCACGAGTTCCTGGGAGTCTCTGGTGTGCCTGGGGATGGTGTCCTTGGTTTTGGGGCTCAAAAGTACCCAAATAAAGGATTTTGAAGGTTTTTGGTCAGCACACTGGCCACAAGTTCCTGGGAATCCCTGGTGTTCCTGGGGATGGAGTCCTTGGTTCTGGTTCTGGTGCTCAAAAGTACCCAACTAAAGGATTCTGAAGGTTTTTCATCAGCACATTGGCCACAAGTTCCTGGGAGTCACCTGGGAATGGTGTCCTTGGTTCTGGTGCTCAAAAGTACCCAACTAAAGGATTCTGAAGGGTTCTGATCAGCACATTGGCCACAAGCTCCTGGGAGTCCTTGGTGTACCTCAGGATGGAGTCCTTGGTTCTGGTTCTGGTGCTCAAAAGTACCCAACTAAAGGATTCTGAAGCTTTTTGATTCCGTTGGCCACAAGTTCCTGGGAATCCTTGCTGTGCCTGGGGATGGAGTCCTTGGTTCTGGTGCTCAAACGTACCCAACTAAAGGATTCTGAAGGGTTCTGATGAGCACACTGGCCACAAGCTCCTGGGAGTCACCTGGGGCTGGTGTCCTTGGTTCTGGTTCTGGTGCTCTCACACAGTGTTCTCCCTGCTCTCTGCAGCTGGCAGCTCCAGTTCATCCTGTCAGAATTCCGGGGCCAGCTGCCCAAACCCTTTGCCAAGGGGCCYTTGGCCACCAGGATCATTCCTGCAGACATGAACGACCAGAACAAGGAGGAGCCATCTCGATATGTAAGGATTGATTCCTGCTTTCTTTCCCTCACCTCGCTGGGTCATTTAAATTATTGCAGTGCCTCACAGTGGATCTCCCCATTTCTGCTGSATCATTTAAATTATTGCAGTGCCTCACAGTGGATCTCCCCATTTCTGCTGGATCATTTAAATTATTGCAATGCTTCTCCCCATTTCTGTTTCCTGGCGAGTTCCAAAGCAAAATTGGTCCCTCTGCAGCACGTGGAAATCTCCCCATTCTTGTGAGTGGCTTCTGTTTGCMTTTCATCTGCCAGTTTGAAGACATAATGATAATAAAAGAAGCAGCAGAAGTAAGAACTCCTAATGGTTGCAGTTTTGGGTTTAGTGTAGTGTGTTAATGTGATCACAGGAATGAGTAATTTGAAGTCCCCCACAGAAAATATTTGTCACTGAGCAGGAATTGAAATTTTCCTCTTTTATTTCTTTTTAAATATAAAACTATTCATCATATTTTCAACTGAGGAGGAGGAACTTAATTTGGAACTTAATTGCATTAGTGGCAATCTGCTAAGATAATGTATATTGGTATTATTGATTTATTTCCTGGTTGAATGAAACAAAACACAGATAGGAATGTCTTAAAATTATTGCTAGCTAGCATGTTTAAATTACTGACAGGTTCAATCTTGGCAGTCTTCTGGGTTAAAATTCTTATTTTGAGGCTCATTATGCAGTTACTGGAAATGGGAAGGAGGCGTGTTCCCACCTGAGAGGAGCTGTCTGCTGCAGTGCATTTAATTTATGAAATCTTTAACTGGGGCTTATTTTTAGCACAGACAGCTGGCTGCTCCAGCCTGTGACTAATAGAGCAAAACACATTTTTGTTTCATGCTTGCTCCTTAATGTCACCCTGTAACTTTGTTCTTTCTCGTGTGAGCTCAAGGGCCTAGGACTTGAGAAATCAGAAATTAAACAGGGGCTTAAAACTCTTACTTTTAACYTGCTAATTACACCGAGAGATCAAGATCTTTCCCCAGATTTAGTGAGTATGAGCATATTCAGATTTTTTTAAAAAGTAGAAGAATAATTAGCAAGAACTGGACAGGACTGTGAGAGGGGATCAATCTCAATAGCACGAGGCTGTTGGTCATTTAAAGGGGAGAAAACAAATGGTTCAGGAGGATTATCTGAGCCATGGATAAAACCATTAATGGGTGTGATCTCACTGTTTCAGGTGTGAGTATCTATTACTGCTCTGCTTGGAAATGGAAGAGGGAACCTCAGTGTTCCTGTTGCTATGAGACACTGGGGGAAGAGTGATTTGATCTTGTTTTGCAATCTCTCTTTCCTTAATCACATCGAGCTGCACTTACCTTGCACTTGCCCAGCTGGGGAGGTGCATTTGTCTCTGAAAGTGCTAAGAAACAGATAAGGAAAATTATTTCTTCCCAAGGTACATCCAAGCAGGACCAGCAGATTAGGCTGAAAGCTGCTAAGAGCAGCTGCCTTCAATGAAAAGGGTTTTTAAGCATTTTCTCTTCATTTCTAGCACCCTCCAGACCCYGTGGCAGCAGCAGATGTGCCCTTAGCTCCTGCTCTGGGCTGTTCCCACTCCTGTCAGCCAGGATGGGATCCAGCTCAGCTCTCCTCCACTTGGCAGAGCAGTGGTATCAAATAAAGAAAGAGTGGGAGGAGGAAAAGGAAAGGGGAACAGAAGAGGAGGGGATGTAATTTAGAAATCCCTCACAGCTCTGTTCAGTAGAACTCGTTCCTTTCTTTCATTTCAAGGTCTGGGCAGCACCCAAGCCTTGTGTAAATCCCCAAATCAATGCAGAGGTGGTGTTGGCCCTCAGAGCAGGAGGAGTATCATCCTTGGCTTCACTGTAACTTGTGAAAATACAAGGGAAATGTGGCTTGCMCCTGGAATTTGGAGTCCCAGCCCTTTTAGGGCAGCATTTGGGATGGGACAAGTGAGGTCCTTGAGGCAGCAACTTGTCTTTCTCTGAATGATTCCACATCACTTCCAGAAAAACTTGGTTAGTGGTTTGGGAGTCCTTGTGCTAATGAGCCAGAGCCTCTCCCAGGGCCTGGAATGTTCCTCTCACACAGAGCACAAAGGGGATTCAGCATCCTCAGCTGCGTTTCCTGTGGTGTAATTTCATTTGCCACTCTGTTGTGATGCCATGGAGCCATCTGCTATCCACCTAATTAAATTGTTTCCACCCTCAATTGTTACATCAAACCCCAAAGGTGCTTCAGACGAGGGGTCTCAAGCATGGCCAAGGAAGTTGGCAGTAAAATTCTGTGGGAGAGTGAGCTGAAATCACTCAAGGAAGAGTTTGGAGGGAGTAAGGCAGGATAAGACACAGGATTCCCAGCAGGAAGGAGGAGGTTTCATAGTGTGGTCTCCTGCTGGATTGCCCCACAAAATGAATTGTGTTTCCTGTGTCCTGCACAAAGCATTTCACCTGCTGCTGGGAGTGCAGCCCCCTCCTGATTGCTGTGAATGAGCACAGAGCCAAAGCCACAGGAAATAAAGCCAGCCCTGTCTGTGTCCCTGCAGATTGACATCTCCAAATGCCACTACCTGGTGGACTTGGACACAGCAGCAGAGACCCCCAGGGAGCCCAGGTACTCCTCCCACAGAGAGGAGTGGGTGACCATTGCCTACAAGCCATTCCTTGATGCTTCCAGGTAGGATTTGCACTTTGGAGAGGGAGGGATGGGGGCACTCTGGGATTTCTRCTTGCAAAAGTGGGCAGGGAGGAGAGATCCGTGGGCAAATGCCAGCTTGAAATGCAATGCCCAGCAAAATGGAGCCTTTGTCAAACTCCTGCTTGCAAAATGTATGACCCAAGTTGTTTTAGAGGGTGAAACTCTGTGAGGAGGGTGGTGAGGAGTATTTTTATAAAGAAATAAACAGTTTCTTTATGAAGCTTCCTGCTGAAGCAATGTTTTTTGGGGYTGCTTTCCAAAGAAATGAGGTGGATGTCACCTCCTCCCAGGAGACTTTTCACTCTGTTCTGTCCCAGCCAGGTTCAAGACAGGTATAAATCATCAGAGGGGATGAGCTCTGGAAGAATTTTATGAGAGCTGGCAGGGAGAGGAGGCAGTCAGCAGGGCCACACCTTGATCAGGCAGCAGAAAATCCATGGGGGAGATCCCTGCTGGATCTGTTCTGCAGAGCTGTGCTGCTCACTGAGCACCTTGCTGCAGTCTCTGTGAGGAGCAGGGGCTGGGATTTGCTCTCCTGCAGGCTGACAGGGAGTGGGACCAGGGCTGTCCAGCTGGGAATGTTGTTCCCACAGTCCTGCAAACACAGGAATGTATTTGTATCAACTGTACAAGGATGTGATTTAGCCCTTCAGAGCTCCTGAAGGTGTCACCCCAGGACAGAGACTGGAAAAACCTCTGTAAAAACCAACCCAGAGTTCAGTGCCCTCCTGTTTTCCATGAGAGACCTGAYTGCTTCCTGCCTGGGCCCTGCAGGGAGTGGGGCTGGGAAGAGCAGGGCAGGGATGGGGATGTTTGAGCAGCTCCCAGGAGGGCTCTGCTGTTCCCAGCTCCCTGACACAAACAGCTTTCCTTGGCAAGGTCTTCCATGAGCTGCATTTTCCAGGAGAACCTGCTGCTACACTGGGGCAAGAAGGAGGTGGCCCATGACTTTTATTCATGAGGCAATTGAGGCATCAAAGGCTCTCCTTGTGCAGAGGATTTGCCCTTAAATGTGCATTTCTGCTTTAAAGCCACATTTGTGTGTTCTTACAGCCTCCTTATCTTGCTCGCTCGATCTCTGGAGCTGAGTTGAGGTTTCAGGTTTGCAGCTCTGCGGTTGCAGAGCAAGGGGCAAAAAAAAAAAACCAACCAAACCCATCAAGCACCTCCCCAGCCCAAAGCACAGCTCTTGTGTGAAAATCAATGAAATCGGTGACCCCAGCAGCTCAGTTSAGTCCTGCTGCACTGGAGGCTCTGGGGCTCGCTGTGAGTCTCCCATTGACGTCAGCAAGTGCAAATGTAAATCTCAGCTGGCTCTGATAAATGGTGCTGCTAATTGAATTAGAGAGCACTCCAAGCCACCAGCTAATTATGCTCCTCAGGAAGCTGCTTTGCCAAGGTCCATTTAATTCTATATTGGCTGAATGCTCCGAATCTGGCACAGAAAAGGGGAAATATATCACAGCTCCCCTCTGAGGGGCACATATTTTCCAGCTCTTTAGGGCTGAGCTGTCTGCTTGCTCCAAACACTTGGGCTTTCCATCAAAAAAAATTWAAAAATTCTCTGTGCAAAATTAATGACTGGGTCACCTTGCTGGAGCATAGCATTCCCCTGCTTTGATATGAGGCTGTCTTGTTCCCTTTAGTGGGGTTTTCCTCGAGTTGTTTTCCGTATTTTTGTTTTTAAAGTAGCTGAATTACTTCTGAAATGTGTGTGTTAGTACAGAACGTAACCTCCAGAGGAAGTGCAAACATTAAAGGGCTTGCAGAGAGCTTTGATCATGAGCTTCTTSTGGCTGGGWGGCACTGGGACCTGCCCAGGTGGCTCTGGGACCTGTCCTTGTGGCTCTGGGACCAGTCCTTGTGACTGGGACCCGCCCAGGTGGCTCTGGGACCCGCCCAGGTGGCTCTGGGACCTGCCCAGGTGGCACTGGGACCTGTCCCTGTAACTAGGACCCGCCCAGGTGGCTCTGGGACCCACTCAGGTGGCTCTGGGACC
>JACDOX010000665.1:93817-105429 GCA_014549065.1 Cardinalis cardinalis
GGGACACCCGGGACACCGGGACACCGGGACAGCGGGGACCCGGACACCGGGACCGGGGACACCCGGGACATCTGGGACACCCGGGACACCGGGACAGGGACAGTGATACCGGCACCGGGACACCCGGGACACCCGGGACCGGGGACACCCGGGACCGGGGACACCCGGGAGACCGGGACACCCGGGACATCTGGGACACCCGGGACACCGGGACAGGGACAGTGACACCGGGAACACACGGGACACCCAAGACATCTGGGACACCCGGGACACCGGGGACGGGGACAGTGACACCGGGAACACYCGGGACCGGGGACRCCAGGGACAGTGACACCGGCACCGSGACACCCGGGACGGGGGACACCCGGGAGACCGGGACACCCGGGACATCTGGGACACCAGGGATGGGGACAGTGACACCGGCACCGGGACACCCGGACACCCGGACACCCGGGACACCGCGCGTGGACAATGCCAGGGCTACCAACCCCGGGGGACACCGCGGCACCGCGCTGGGCCAGTGCCAGTGCCACCAACCCCAGGGCAGCCGCGCTGGGACAGTGCCAGTGCCACCAACCCCAGGGCACCCGCGCTGGGACAGTGCCAGTGTCACCAACCCCAGGGCACCCGCGCTGGGCCAGTGCCAGTGCCAGCACCCCCGTGGGGACGCAGCGGCAGCCGCGCTGGGACAGTGCCAACGCCATTGCTGCCAACGCCACCGCTGCCACCGCCACCGCTGCCACCGCCCGGGGTGACCCTGCGGCACCCGCGCTGTGTCCCCACGGCTCGGAAGCCACCGGGGCGGCCCCTCCGCGCTGGCATCTCCCGGTTCCGCGCCCGCGCAGAGGGACGGTGCCCCGGGGCAGGCGGCGCCGCAGCGCGGCCGGGTGCCTCGGGTGTCTCCAGCCACCCTCCATGGGAAGTTCTGACCCGCTTTGGGGTGGAACTTGGGGGTTTTTTTCAATTTCTGGCCGTTGCTCCTCATCCTGTCACACCGAACAGAGCCTGTCCCCATCCTCTGCCACCCTCTGGAGGTGTGTGTACACCTCGGTGACATCCCCTCAGCCTTCTGTGAGCCAAACATGCCCAGCTCCTTTTCGGACGAAGAGGAACAGCCTCAGGCTCTCTGCAGCTTCCTGAGCAGGGGATGAGGAGCGGGAGGTGCTGAGCCCTGCTCCCAGTGACAGGACACTTGGGGATGGCTCAAAGCTGTGTCAGGAGAGGTCCGGACTGCCGATTTTGGAACATTTCTGTACCACGAGAGTGCTCAAAGCTTCCCAGGGAGGCGCTCAGTGGCCCAAGCCTGGCAGTGTCTCAGGGGTGTTTGCATAAAGCCCTTAAATGCCTTTTGTGATGTCCTGAAGTGGCCAGGCAGATGCACRGGGTGATTTTTGCAGGTCCTTTCTCAGGGAATTATTCTTCTGTTTTATTTCCTGCGTGTTTGGAAAGGCCGATTTGGAAATCTCTGTTGGTCCCTTTGACCTGAAATGATCTGAGGACCATCAGAGCTGAGAATGTGTGAAGAAATTTAAGGCCCTTTCTGCTGAGTTTGCTTTTCAGTGCTGAATTTCCTTTTCAGGGCTGAGTCCACTGATTCTGCTTTAGCATGTAAGTGTGCATTTAAAGGATGCACTTACTAAGTGAGCATTTAAAGGATGCACTTACATTTTCAAATTCCCTGTTTGTTTCAGCAATCTTTGCTCTCTGAGTTCGTGCCTCTCCCTCCATCTCCCCTGCTCCATCCCAGGCTGGAGAACTGGCGCCTTCCTGACGTTTGGGAACCAGGAATCTTTTAGTTCCCTGGAATCTTTTAGTTCCCTGACTAAACCAAGCCCATCCCAAAGCTGATGGCACAACACGTGCCTGTTGAATCAGCCAGAGAGCTTTATGAACACACAGAGTGGACACAAAAAAAAAAAAAAAAAGAGAAAAAAAGAAAAAGAGTGGAAGAATGTGAGGAACAAAGTTGTGTCATTCTTTCCCTTTTTAGGCAGGTTTTACACGTAAAGCTGCCTCATCCTTGTGAAAAGTTACTTTTGTTGAGTGTCAAGCAGCGATGACTGTTCTGCAGAGGGAACTGAAGGTCTCTGTGCAGAAATTAATGCTTGTCCTTCACTGCTGATGAGATTCCTCCAAGGAGTGACATTTGGGGATGACGCTGCTGGCTCGGGCTGCCATGGAGAAGCAGGGAGCTGCTGCTGCTCTATTTATCCCCTGCACAAGTTCTGGCAGTGAGTAACTGATGGCTGGGGTTAGTCAGACATCCACCCTTTCAGTGATTGATGGCTACGTGAGAGAGCCTTCCAGAATCYTCTTTGAATAGCAAATGGTGTCATCCCCAGCTGCCGCTTGCCAAATTTCACTCCTCTTTCACCTTTTCTTCGCATCCAAACTCGGCGTGTCAAAAGTTACTTTTTTTTCCTGCAGAATGTTACCTAATACTCCTTCTCAGTCACGTCACCCTCAATGAAGTTTTTAGCCTGCAAATATTTATTTGCTTCCTGCCCACTTTCAAGGCTCATCCTGGTGAGGGTGAATGATTGATTGATTAAGCCACATTTGAATGATTAAGCCAGATTTTGGTGCTCGGAAGAGAAAACTTCTGCAGAAACCCCACCACWAAGCCGGAAAGTTCCGGGCTTTAAAAACAGGGTTTAAAAAGGCAGCGAGAGGAACTGCACCCRCAAAAGAACATCCTCTGCAGGGCGGATTCAGCGGCTGCTGATGGTTTTTGCTCTGCTCCAAGGAAAGGGATTCGAACCCCTCCCAAACGGGGCTGAGCGGATTTTCCAGGACACGAATGTGGAGCGCACATGCCCTCGTGTGGTCGCTGCTCCCGCACATCCTCCCGCAGCTGGGATGCCCCAAAGGAAGRGTCAAACTTATAAAATTTATAAAAATTTATAAAATTCCCTCGCCTTGATAACGCCCAGCGCATTCAGATCACTGCCCGAACCCAACGAGAGGCTCAAGAGGTCGGATCACACTCTTGGCTGCCAAAATTTGGCTTTACACAGCTGAGCTCCGGCATCTGGCAAGTTCTGCCCCTCATTTTCCTGGTGTTCAGTGCCTAAAAGATGCTTAAAAGCTGAAAAAAACAGGAGGCCAACAATACAAGATTAAAAGTGGACAGACTTCTGCTTGATTCGCATTAATTACTGCATTAGAAACTCCAGATATTGGGCATGCCCAGCCCTGACCACTCTCCTGTACCAGGATTTTGCTTTTCAGGAGAAATTGTTGCCCACTCGATGCTGCTTTCAAAACAGATAGAAGATTATTTGTTTTTTAAAGGGATTTCTCCTTTCAGGGCTTTATTTGCCCCATGGAGGAACAGCCACTGTGACACTGCGGCCACAGCACCTGGGGCATTTAGGAAGTGAGAAGCAGCTGTGACAACTGAAATACTGCAGTGTTTGCAGCAGTCAGCAACAGCTCAGAGATCTGAAAACTTCTCCCTGCCTATTTTGGCAGAAGAGATTCATGGCTATGCCTGCACTCAGGTCTGTTGTTGTTTCAGCCCCGTTTAAAACAACTTTTTGCCAAACCTTTGCTTCCTCCCAGCTGATGAATTGAKTTTTTCATTTCCTATTTATTTATTGACGTGCAATGGAGAACAGCAAATTTTCAGGCAAGCAAAACAGATTTTAGATGCTTCATAGTCTTGTCCTGCAGCAACGTTGCTCTCCTGGAGCCAGAAAATCMCCTGCAGAACAAAAGGTGTGAAATATTTGTGTTCCTGCCTGGCACTCTTTGGTTGCTTGGTCACTCCCCTTCCACTTCTTGGTCTCTGTCCCTTCCAGCACAATGAGGGAGGGAACTGGAGGAGTAAAAATGAGCAAACTCATGGGTTGAGATAAAGAAATTTAATAGGCACGGTGAAAGTCACACACACAAGCAAAGTGAACCAAGGGGTTCCTTCCCCACCTGCCACGTTCAGCATCTCCAGGAGAGCTCCMTCACACCCTACAGGGAACTTTGAGCACCTTTGAGGAGGAGGAGGTCTGTAAATAAATAAGGATTTTGGATTGTCCTTCAGTTTCAAGGCATATCTTTGGTACAAAAAGGAATGGAGGGCATTAACAAGCCAGTCCTGGGGCCTTGGTGCAAAGCAAAATCTGTATTCCTTTCAGTTTGGATCTTTAAAAACCCCTATTCTTGCAGAAAATAGAAGAATAAGGGCACAATGCAAAACCAGGACAAACACCACACACACCATTGTCACCCTGATTTTTTAAGTTTTTCTGAGCCTTCTGATGTTGACATTCTTGTAATGAACTTTCTCACACTTTCTGTAAATAACTCATTGTTTTGTACTCTTTYATGGAGGAGGAGAAATTTGATGGRCTGTTGGTTTGTGCAGTGTCATTGGAGAGGTGGCACTGYCACCCTCCAATCCACTGTCACTTTTGGAAATCTATAAATGTTAGAGTCAGAAATTAAATTTCTCTCTYTTTTACCTTGCAGAGTTGCGTGTCCACGTTGTTGTCACAGACACATTTTATGAAAAATCCTTTTGCTGGGATYYTTTCTCCTGWGAAGCTGAGAGGCCTCAGGAACAAAATGTAACCAATGGTTATCTGCTGCTGTGGGATGCAACAGGTGCATCTGGGATTGGTTTCATGTAGTTATTTTTAATTAATGGCCAATCACAGCCCAGCTGTCTCCGACTCTCTGTGAATCACAAGATTTTATTATCATTATTTTCTATTCCTTTCAAGCCTTCTGATGAAATCCTTTCTTCTATTCTTTTAGTATAGTTTTAGTATATAATTTTCTTTTAATATAATATATATCATAAAGGCTTCTGAAACATGGAGTCAAGATTCTCATCTCTTCCCTCGTCCTGGGGCCCCTGTGMACAGCACCACACGTTATTTTATTTTGTGTCCTGTAGCAATACCYCATTATTGAACAAGTGCATAAAGAGGACAAGAAAACTTGTGTTGACACCCAAAATCCAAACTCCAGTGGTTTTTTTTGGGTCCATTTCCTCAATATCCATAAATCTCATTGTCCACCCAGGTGGACTCCTTGCTCCKGCCCACGCGGTCCCCGCAGAGCTCGTAGATGTCGTTGGTGACAAAGCCACTCTCCGTGCTGGCCAGTGTCACCCAGCCCCTGCTGGAGGCGYCCTGGGGGTCCCTGCAGGGGCTCTGCAGCCCCTCCTGGGCACGGAAGGAGGAATTCYTTGTGCCAGGCCTGGCCCCGGCCAGGTCAGCTTCGGATTGCTTGTGGATCACCCTGGAGATGTCCAGCCTGGGGCTGTCCCTGCCGGGCTGGGGCAGCCACGTCCTGTCACCCTTGGGGGACACATCCAGCAGCTCCTGTCTCCTGAGGAGGGCAAAAGGGAAAAACATGAGACAGCACAGAGGAAAGCACAAGCCAACAGCAGAGCTCTGACAGTGATTCGGTGATGAGCCTGGAGCCAAGCTGGGCTCAGGACATTCCTTATCCCAGGCTGCTCTCCTGGGAAATCCCAGGGCAGAATCTGCTGAGGGACTCATCCAGCAGCTCCTGTCTCCTTGGGAGGGCAGGGAAAAGGGAAAAGCCATGAGATAGCACAGAGGAAAGCACAAACCAACAGCAGAACTTTGACAGTGATTCGGTGATGAGCCTGGAGCCAAGCTGGGCTCAGGACATTCCTTATTCTATTCCAGGCTGCTCTCCTGGGAAATCCCAGGGCAGGACCTGCTGAGGGACTCATCCAGCAGCATCCTTAGGAGGGCAGGGAAAAGGGAAAAGCCATGAAATAGCACAGAGGAAAGCACAGCCCAACAGCAGAGCTCTGACAGTGATTCGGTGATGAGCCTGGAGCCAAGCTGGGCTCAGGACATTCCTTATTCAGGGCAGGACCTGCTGAGCTCAGAGGCTGGGGCAGCAAAACTCCTCCTGACATTCCCAAAATCCCAGCCAGCRTTCCCCTGCAAGCTGCTGTGCACAYAGGGAAAGCAAGGAGAGGACATTGCTAAACATCCTCTGCTCCAAATTCTTATTCTTTTATTTCCATTGCTGCATTTTTTGCTTTTGAAGGGGAACTTCTGAAATTMAAATCTTTAATAAAAAAGTAGAAGGGTTAACACGTCAAAATTGTAATCTTGATGATATTTTTCCCTGSCTGCTATGTCTGTGAATGCAAGAAAAGAATATAACGTGATTTATTTAGAATTTTACTTCCCAATTAACTCAGCCTGGAGCATCAACATCACTTTTTGAGCATTTCTTTGGTTGCAAACACTCCTGTGCGGAGCTTTTTGCAGGATGGTGAAATTAGCTGTGAACAGGACAAGGTGTCACTGCTAATCCAGAACACAAAAGTGCCACCCACCTCTTCATGAGCAGCCAAAAGCAGGAGATGCCTGTGATGGCCAGCAGGAGAAGCAGCACAGGAATGCTGGAGATAAGGATGAAGGCAAGGCCCTGAACAGGTTCTGGGGGCAAAAATGAAGCAGGGTCATGAGAAGAAATTGCAAATTTTTCATGGTTAATCACAGGTGTAAAACAAAACATTCACAATAAATATAATAATAAAACTCACAGTATAATATAATAGTCATTATATAACATTCACAATAAATACAACAATAAAATTCACAATAATAATATAAAATTCATTATATAACATTCACAATAAATATAATATAATTCACAATAAATAAATAATAAAAGTGGCTTTTTTACACCCAAAATACTTGACACAGCTTTGGATTTTGAACATTTTKACCTCCAGAGCAACCTCCTTATTCTGTCCTGGGAAATACTTGAGGGAAGTTTTTTTCCCAGAGGTTGCTTTCTATATTCAGCCTTCCACATTTTGAGTCAAACACTTGAAATGAGGTTTTGAGAGCAGAGTTTACCTTTGGCTCTCCCAGCTGTTCCATTGGCACCTTTCCTCCAGCGTTCCTCTGGGAATTTTGGCTTCCAGGGCTCTGTTGCCACAGCTGGAAAGAAGCAGCTTCATTAATATTGCAGATTTATTTTTTTTTAATAATAAAAAAGCGAGGCTGAGAGGAGATTGAAGAGGCTGGGAGCTGCAAAGATGTGCGAGGTGCACTGGGATTCTTGCGCTGCAATCCCTGCAGCATCACCAGCAGTGGGATTTTCCCTGCAGGATGGGGCAGGGAACAGCACAGGGGAAGTGCAAACTGCAGGGGAGTTTCTTTTTGGGTGTCCTTGACAATGAATGGCAGAGTATTTCCACTGCAAGCCAGTGCAAAATAATTCAATAATTAATATTTGAAATAATTATTTTAATGATTAAAAATGTTTTAATTTTTTTTAATTTCCAAACAAATACATCCAACTCACCTCTTCGAGAATTGTCTATTGGAGCTCTTGTTGGCTTCTCTGGAAGAAAAGAGAAATGCAGAATTTCCTCATGAGTGAAAGGCACAATTTCCAACCTGAGCACAGTTCTTCCCCAGTCTGAGACCTCAAACCCCTCACAAAAACCCCCAGGGAATTTATGCCAACCACAAGCAGCTACAGACACTGGGATTTTTTCATTTGTTGCATGAATTAAAAACTGAGGGAGGGTTTCCCATCCCTGTTAGGTTGGTCCTGATACACACACACATGCTCAGYATCTAAGGAGAAAAAGGTTTTATTCTGAATGTTCTCCAGCTTATACACTCTTAACAAAGCCTGATCTTATATCATTAACTGCACCACAATAACTCATTATATTSAYTGGTGYRAASCAATTAGCATCMATATAACTGGTAAGTTTTACAGAAAATTCTGTAAGTTCACAGAACTTCTGTAAAACAGAAATTTCGTAAATTCTGTGAAACAGAAATTTTCTAGATTCTGTGAAATTCTGTTTTACAGAACTTCTGTATAACTTAGGGAAATTTCTCTAAGTTTTACACAATTCCTGTAAAACCTACAGAAATTTCTGTGACTTTAACAGAAATTTAATAAGGCACGTATGCACATCTACTTATGCACGTAGTCCAGTTTACAAACATTTTCATGCATCTTTTCTAATCTCTTCCCAGCCTTGTCTCCTTCCTTGCTGCGGATACACTCAAAAATCATCAATTATTATTTAATCATCAGTTGTTATTTAATCATCAATTGTTATTTAATCATCAATTGTTATTTAATCATCAATTGTTATTTAATCTATTAATTCAGCTTTTCTTGCAGCACACCTCTCAAGCCCCTCTGTAATTTCCCAATCAGCCACCACACTCCTCATTCCTCCTCCTGGGGGCCTGCAACCCCACAGCGCCTCCTTACCCAGGGAGTATTTGCAGATGAAGTTGTTCTTCATGGTGCACCTGTCGTCGTTCCACTGGAACATGTAGGGRCCCCCCACCCCGGGGGGGGCAGAGGGTTGGTGGTAGAGCACCACGCACACCTCGCCCCCGCACGACGGCTCGTCCGCGTACCAGTTCCTGGGGAGAAACGCACAAAAACCACCTCAGGGCCACCTGCCAGCTGCTTGGAGGGGGAAAACAGCAGAGTTAGAGGGGTTATGGCACACCCTGCAGCTCCGCTGGGGAAATGGGAGGGATGAAATGCACTTGTTCGTTCTTTTAATTCAGATTGTTCAAACTCCGCAAGCAAGGTGTTCGACAAATATCCGCGAGCAAAGGGTTGAGCTCCTCACAATTTCCCTTCCCTCTGAAGGGGAATTTCCCTCCACTGAAAATGAAAAATGGGAGTGATGAAATGCAGTTGTTTGTTCTTTTAATTCAGATTTTTCAACCTCGGCAAGCAAGGTGTTCGACAAATATCCGCGAGCAAAGGGTTGAGCTCCTCACAATTTCCCTTCCCTCCTTCCTCTCCCAGTCAGCATTACCAAAAGGCCTCAGCTAGTCCAATTAACATATTTTTATAATTATTTAAAAAAAATATTTCTTAGATGTAGTGGCAATGAGCATGGACACCATGGAATAAAGCAGAAATGAGGATTAAGTTCTGGTCCCTGGGTACATCTTTAAGCATGTGGGTTTACAATTCACTATTTTCTCATAGACAAAGTCATTTCTTGAACATTGAAGTAGCTCAAAATGGGCTGCAATTGCGTAAAGAAAGCCCAAGTTCTCCTGAGTTCACTGAGCCTCRCAGAGGAACTCAATTTTAACACTTAATTTTAAACCTGTGCAAAATCATCATTTTTGCTCTCTCAGTCTCAGCGCCTGCAAAATTTTGGCACCTATTTAACGAAGAAAAATGAAAAATCTGAAGCAGAACCTGGCTTCCTCTGTCAGAAGTGCACCACCACGGTCTTGCAGAGAATTTCTTTTTTTTTGTTTTCTAAGAATAAACCTCACCACCAGCCACCTGTGCTGCTTTTCCAGGCAGCGCTCAGGAAGGAGGCAGCACTGTAGAATCACGGTTGGTGAGGAGATATTTTATGCAACCCAGAAAACACCTCTGAAAGTGCCCTGATTTTGCCAATTGTTCAATCCCCACCGGTCGTGGAATGAGCAATGTTCTGCCTGCCAAAAATTATGCATAGGACATAAATAATTCCAGATATCCCGAGGTACTCAGCACGGGAGAACACCCAYTTTAAATGGTGTTTTTCCAACCATTCCAATGCTTTATTCCTCCCTCACTTCCTTCCTCCCCTGGTGTTTTCCTTGGCTTTGTCATTCAGCAGAAAGAAGAGCGTCTCACCAATGGAAGGCAGSAAAGCTGTGCCTGTTCCTTAGCAGCAGATTCTGGTTCCAGCTTCCCATTATCCACCCCCAACATCGGAGCCACAGGAGAGACTTTAAAATATCAAATAATGCCAAAACCTGCTTTTATTTGCTCATTTCTGAGTGACTGAAATGCCTTATGGGCTGCTCCCAGAGCAAAAGGCCAAAATTTCAAGGTGGTTTTACACGTCTGATATAAAGATGCAAATTAGTGTCAGTGTTGTTGCTTTTATAATTTAATTATAACAAATCCTGTGGTTCCTTAGACAAGGAGGCAGAAATCTAAAAATTGCTGTGCAAACTTTAGTTTTYCATGCCTGCAATATATCCTGCAGCTCTAATATTTTGCTGTCTCACAGGAAAAAATATTATTCCCTCAGTGAAGGAATCACATTTTTCATTATTCAGGACATCAGGTAAAACCTTTATGGGATCTGCAGTGTAGGAATCTTCAGTAGGGGAATAAAACTTCTCATTTTTCAGGACAGCAGGTATCAACTTTATGGGATCTGCAGTGTAGGAACTTTCAGGTCATTTGTAGCTGCCTAATCAGAGATTTTAAGGCCACAACATTTGCTGTTTCCCCTCCTTTTAGTCCCCAAAAAGGATCAATTTAGCCTAAAGCAGCCACTCCCACGAGCATCACCAGGAGGGTGATGGGGTGGGTGCAGAAATGTCACAKTCATATTTTCTGAAAAATCCCTTTGCTCAGGATTTTTCTCCTGGGAAGCTGAGAAGCCTCAGAGAAAAATGAAAACAATAATTATCAGATTTGCTTCTCCTGTGTTTTGCTGCTTKGGAATGTCTTTGGACATTGTTTCATTGGTTTGATGTGAATTGTTTTGACTTAATGGCCAGTTGGAGCTAAGCTGTGTCGGACTCTGAGAAGAGAGTCACCAGTTTTTCATTATTATCTTTTTAGCCTTCTGTTTGTATCCTTTCTGTATTCTTTAGCATAGTTTAGTAAAGCATTCTTTAAYATAGAATAGATCATAAAATAATAAATCAGCCTTCTGAGAACATGGAGTCAGAGTCAYCATTCCTCCCAACAACGGGRGTCTCAGAAAATACAACACAGAAGGAGCACAAGTGGCAGCTGGGACATCCCTGCCTGGATTTCTTGGACAAAATCCTGAATTCCTGAGGGCCCTGCCAGCCCCACGCCCAGGTACCCACCGAAATTTGGACGAGCTCCCATCCGACCAGGAGTAGAAGCTGTGACACTCGGTGCTGTTGTCCCCCTGCTCCTTCCTCCTCCTGAGCCCTATCCAGAAGTCTCCATCCGAGGCCAGGAGGCTCCTGATCAAGGATTCAATCAGTCTCTGCTCTGCTGGGCTCTCGATGCTGACCAAGTGCCCCCCGTCAGCCCTGCAGGCCAGGTGAGCCTCCTCATAGCTGGTCCTGCGGGAGGCATCGTGGAAATAAACGATTTTGTAGCAGGGTTTCTGCGTCCCACGCCTGCAAACCGTCTGCCCTGCAGGGAGGGAGRGAAAACGGTCACAGGGACGGCACTAAACGGCACCAAAATGAAAAGAAAACRTCACTTTGGATGAGTTTTGTGCTGTTCATATGGAAAACACAACGCAGGTGAAAGGCTTTGGTGTTATCGGGCTGGCAAATGGCATCTCCMAATTTTTATTAGTGAATCTCAAACTTTAGGTCCTTCCACGTCCTGCTCTTCACATGATTTTTCTGGGATTTRCAGATCCTGGGAGTTCCTCCCAAAGAAACACCGTGCCAGAGCAAGCTGGCACGTGCAACCTCTTAAAAAGCAAAGCTCCCCAGCAAGGGTTCCAAGAGGCTTTTAAAATGATTATTTTTAAGGAATTAAATGGTCCAAATTAGACATTTCCTTATACAAGCAGAGATAGCAAGAATTTCTCTTTTATGCAATACGTATCTATATGCAATAATATATAATGTATCTGTGTAATATAAATATAATACAGATATGCA
>JACDOX010000665.1:105534-117624 GCA_014549065.1 Cardinalis cardinalis
TATCTATATGCAATAATTCAATGGATATTGCAGTGCCACAGAATCCCAGAATATTTGGGGTTGGAAAGGACCTTAAAACCCTCTCATGGGGACACCTCCCACCATCTCAGGCTGCTCCAAGCCCAGTCCAGCCTGGCCTTGGGCACTCCCAGGGGATGGGACATCCCCAAATCCCCAACTCCTCTGGCCAAGCAGGGCCTCACCACCCTCACAGGGCAGAATTCCTGATTTACATCCAACCTCAAACTCTTGCATTCCCAGTGTCTGTACTGGGGATCACAGGATGAGTTCCCACAGCCCAATTTCCAGCTCTGCAATGTTTCTGCCTGCCCAGGGAGTAAACAATGTCTGTTTTCAGGCTGTCACAAGCCAAGGACTGTCTCATGCAGAAGCAGCAGAGCTTATTTTGGTTCYGAGGGAAGATCAAAGTGAAAAGACACATCATCCAAAATGATGCACTCGGGTGTTTTTCTCAGCAGAGCAGTCCCAATATTTAGACTGTGGAAACAAACAGTTTTGTTTTGCTCAGTAAATATTTCTTTGCAGGCACAATCTGCTAACCTRCATGTTTTTACAGAAGGAAAACATTCAGCAACACTTGTGGTGTGCTTGGAACAAATGGATAATACAAGGACAGGTCACTATAAACCCTGCCATGGGATCACTGCTGGCYTTGCTTTACCCTTTTATGTTGGTCACTGGAGGAGTGGGAGTTTAAACACCTTTCACACTGGAAWTTTTCAGCAGTTAAATAGCCAGAAATGGAGCTTGCTAACATTTTGCACGGGGATTACAAYAGGAGCAGGATTTTTACTCTGACAGCACTATTAAAAAATACATTTCTAGCATAGCCYGTGTTTCTCTTGGCAATTTGACACTGAGAAAAAGGCAAAGCCCCTTACCTCTTCTGAGGGAAATGTCCACTGCTGCTGCGAAAGGCAAAAGGAAGACACAGACAGCAGAGTGTCATTAAAAACCTGCAACTCTCTAGAAACAGCGTCACAAAAACTGCACTCAGCGCTTCCCTGACACACAGGCACATTCTTCCCTCATTAGAAAAATAGAGGAAGAAAGTCTGCGCCTTATCAGCCAGCTTGCCATTGCTTTCAGCAGAGGAAATTAGCTGGAGCTGATCCCTGGCTGGATTTCAGGGCTCGGTTTGGGAGMGGAATGTGCAGCTCCGAGCCAGGCTGAAAGGATTCCTTGTGCTCCTGCCCCTTGATCTCCTCGCTCGGGATCTGACTCCAGCGAGCTCCCCGGGGYAGGGCGGCGGGGAAGATCAGCCGGAGAAGTTGGAGAAGACTTCCAGAACGACCAAACCCAACCTCCCCTTGCACGGCCAAGCGACAGCATCCCTGCCCATGTCGCGACAGCGCATCGCGRCCCTCCCAGCCACAGAGGCGGGGGTGGCGGGGCCGGGGGGAACTTTTCGGGTTGGAGAGGGTCCCCGCACAATCTCGCGGCGATCCCCAGCGGTGCCGAGCCCCTCTTACCGCTGAGCAGCCGCGCCCCCGCCGCGCAGCCCAGCGCGGCCGCGCACAGCGCCGCTGCCGCCAGCATCGCTCCGCCGCGACGGGACAGCGACAGCGACAGCTCCTCCTTCCTTCCTTCCCTGCCTCCTTCCCTCCTCTTCCTCCTCCTGGGCTCAGCCCCGGCCCCGCGGAGCCGCCGCTGTCCCAGCGCTGAGCGCTCTCCTCCGGGCGCTGCGCTCCGAGCCCCGCATGGCTCTGCCCGCATCCCCCGATCCCGCTTTATATCCCCATCCCAGCCCCCGCCCACCAGGAGCCGCCCACGGGCGGATCCAGCGCCGCGCTGGGCAGTTCGGATCATTTATTTATTTATTTATTTATTTATTTATTTATTTATTTATTTTTGGAAAGGTTTTTCCTTCGCTTTCCCAGCTGTGCATTTGCTGTGGAGAAGCAGGATGAGCTTTATGCTTTCCTGCCTCTCCAGCCAACCCCTGGCCTCTTTTATCCATCCCTGATTTTTTTAGATTTAGAAAAGTTTTCTAAATCTAACTATTCGGATTTTTCTTTTTTATTTTTCTTTTTATGTTTTTTTTTGGAAAGGTTTTTCCTTCTCTTTCCCAGCTGTGGATTTGCTGTGGAGAAGCAGGATGAGCTTTATGGTTTCCTGCCTCTCCAGCCAACCCCTGGCCTATTTTATCCATCCCAATCCCAGTTTTCTAAATCTAACTATTCAGATTYTTTTATTCTTTTTTAAAAGTTTTTCCTTCGTTTTCGCAGCTATGGATTTGCTGTGGAGAAGCAGGATGAGCTTTAGGGTTTCCTGCTGCTCCAGCCAACCACTGACCTATTTTATCCATCCCAATCCCAGTTTTCTAAATCTATTTTCTAAAGCGAACTATTCTAAATCTAACTACAGAATCATTGTATATTCTATATTCTATTCTGTATTCTATATTCTCTATTCTATATTCTTGAATCTAACTGTTCTAAATATTCTGGCTACTCTGAGTAGGAAGGGATCACCACAAGGATCACTTTAAATGCCAAATCCTGGGATTGGCTCCAAAATCTCAGCGTTTTTAGCCCTGGGAAGGGAAGCACAGCAAGGGAATTGTGATTCCTGCATGGATTCTTGGGAAGCTGCTCTGCACCTGATTCCTGCAGCCCGGGCTCTCCATCCAGCCCAGGTTGGGACATATTTTGGCCCAGGCTGTCACRTATTTTAATTGCAAAATTGCTCCATGTATTGCTGCATGTGAGACTCAGACATGCATTATTACTGAGCAGAGCAACAGAAAGGCTTTGCCGTATCTTGGACCAAAAAAAAAAACCCCAAACAGTGAAACAAGCAGCAAATTCCTTGCCAAACCAACCTGTAGTGGTCAATACAGGGCGGAGGAAAAGGAAATTTGAGATTTTAAATGATGACGTTCCCTGTGCAACAACTGACCATAAATCTGGTCAGTTTGTAAAACCAGAAACTGCCATTTATCTCAACATATGTAAAGGGAAATCAGCTCTTCCAGAGRTGGCTTACTCACCACTTTACTTCATCTGTCATGTCCACCATAATGCCCAAAACACCAAAATAAAATAGGAAAAGCTCTGGAATGAACAAACCAATGATAAATATGAAAAAAATGAAGAGATGCTGACATTTTCCCAGGAAAAGCAGCAAAGTGAATCTGTTCAGGCAGAGAAAAACCAGGATTGATGCTTTAAAATAGAAGATCAATGGTTTTATAGAAGATTTAAAACTTTGAGCTGTTTTGGGAGATCAAGGGGAGAAGCTGTTTCTGAAATTGGTATTTTAAGGGGAAGAAAATCCTTAAAATGCCATGAAAACAGCTCAGTCCAGGAGTCAGGAATTCCAGAGGGAAGTGTTGGAAAGCTGCTGGCTTTGAGGGTGTGTCATGCCTGGGAAACAGGAGCAGGCTCTGATGTTTCCTGGCTTTTCCAGAAAAATAAAAATGCTTCCACAACCACTCTGTTCCCTGCCTTTCTGAACCCCAGCTGGAATTAAAGCAAAATTAAAAAATGGTGAAGCTTCCATTTCCTTCTCTTGGCCKCTATTGAGAAATAAATGGGAAATATACAGAAAATAAAGGAGAAGAGTAGAGAAAACCAGCAGGAGCCTTTTAATTTCTAAATCTTGTAAAAATATGTGTTAGTACAGGATAAAACAGAGTAGTTATTGCAGTAGTAGTAATGATAATGATAATAATAATCAGGACATCTTTTYCCCCTAAATAGAATCTGAGTGTTTAGACCAAGGGAAATAAAAACCAGAATTTGAGCCAAGCAGACAGACTTAGTTCAGCATTTTAATAAACTTTGAGAAGAGGAAGTGCTTAATAGGAACCAACTGAAAAGCTTGAATAAGGAGGAAGGAGAAAAGGAGGCTTTTATGTCCAAAATGAAGACATCATTCCTGAAAGTACCTTTTGAAATCTTGTTTTCCAGCTTATTTCTCCAATCTCTGCACTTATCAGCTTTAATATCTCAGTGCTACTCTGTACAACGGAGGAATTAAATTGTGTTAATTCAGATATTTGGTTCTTAACCTTCAGCTCATTTGTCTCTGCTTTGTATCCTGGGAATTRCAGCAGGAGGAAGGAAAAGCCTTAATAGAATCCAGACCTCTTTCTTCTGGATTTTATTCTCCTGATAAACATCCGGCCAGGCCAGGCTAAACCATTATAAATCAGTGAATCTATATTTCACTGCTGATAATAATAAAAATCCCCAAATGGAATACTTGCTTTATTGCTCAAATCCAGTTTCTGAGAGCTTTTTAGGGAGCAGAGAGGCCGGTTTGGTAATTTGGTTATAAACTGAGTGTTTGTGTTTCAGTGAGTAAAAACTTGGAGACAGCAATGGAAAAAATAAAAAATAAATAAAAAAACAACAATGGCCAGGCTGTCAAGATTCCTTTCAAATTAAACTGAGGAATTTAGACTCACTTTCTTATTTCTTGTGGTTTTGATGTAGAAAATTGTCCTTAATAACTTCTTTTAGCTCACTTAAACTTCATTTACCTYCCATGCCTGGCCTGGAATTCCCCAGCCTGCAGGATCCTCTTTGTTTAAGGAATTTTTTGGATGAACCCACATTCTCTTCCCAGATTTATAGAATTKCCAGGGTTTGCTCCTTTGGATTTGTTCACATCTGAATCAAATCTGAAATCTGAATTTGAACACTAAGCAATAGCCGTGACTGATAAAAACCCTGAACATTATTCTTATTCTATCCACTGCATTAATTTGAATTTTCTTAGACTTATGGGATGCTTTTAGGGTGCCCTATATTTGTGTAAAGCCATTTACTGCTTAAAATGAATCTTTATGGCTGCCCAAGGCTGCAAATCCTGGCTTTCATYCCTGCTTGGAAAACCCCTCCAAACCCATCAAATCCAACCTTCCAAGGAATTAAAAAAAAAWTTAAAAAATAAAAAGAAAGGGAGCCTCAGTGAACTGTTGCTGGCTGCAGGCAGAATTCAGAGCAGGCTAATGGCTGGTGATGGATGAGATTCCTTTTGGGATTATTGATGGGGAAAGGGGGATTGCTGACTCGCAGGAAAGGCTTGCAGAGCTCAGCACCTCCTGCAGATTGCTCTGCCTGGCCTGGCTCCCAAACCCAGCTCTCCACTGAAAATGGGGAGTGCTGTGCTAAAACTAGGGGAAAAAATCATAATTGCAGAGTCAGGCTGAAAATGCAATTTCTGTGTTTAATGGTTTGCCTGAAATTGCTTTATTTGTGTTCTCTTGATGGTGGGGCACACTAATTAACCAGGTCAGTAATTGGGGCTCAGCAGAAGTTTCCATCTTTCTTCAGGCCATTTCTACTCCAGTCCACTTCCAGTTCCCAAACCCAGCTCTCCACTGAAAAYRGRGAGTGCTGTACTAAAATTAGGGATAAAAGAAATCATAATTGCAGAGTCAGGCTGAAAATGCAATTTCTGTCTTTAATGGTTTGCCTGAGATTGCTTTATTTGTGGGAGTTCTSTTGATGGTGAGACACACTAATTAACCAGGTCAGTAATTGGGGCTCCAGCAGAAGTTTCCATCTTTTTTCAGGCTATTTYCACTCCAATCCACTTCCAGTTCCCAAGCCCAGCTTTTCACTAAAAATGGGGAGTGCTGTACTAAAATYAGCAATAAACAAAAGGAGAATTGCAGATGCTAAAAGTCTGAGTTTGCTTTATTTATATGGTGAGACACACTAATTAACCAGGTCAGTAACTGGGGCTMCAGCAGAAGTTTCCATCTTCTTTCAGGCCATTTCCACTCCAGCCCAGCTTCTGCAAGGATGGGGAAGAGCTGCCACCACAGGCTTTAGTTTCCTTTATTCAACAAGAATAAATGGAGGGACATGTGAGAACAGAGGCCTTAGTGAGCCCACTCAGAATGGGAGTCAAAACCTGCAAATTTGGAGGAGAAAAAACCCAAAAATCCATTTTATCTTCATGTTTTTCAGTGGAAATGAGCTGTAGATGAGGTGAACCATGGGGAAAAGTGGCTTGGCAGGAGGGCAGCTCTTGTTTYATTTCACTGCCTGTCTGTTGGTGCTGCTCTCTGGTGTGCTCAGCCTGATTCCTGCTCCCAGCGTTCCAGACCTGTTCACCTGGCTGTGTGGCTAGTGATTGTTGCTTTGGGCAATCAGCTAACCACACTGCCTGGCAGCCAGGCKGAGGGCAGAGCCTTTCCCCGCTCCAGTCACTTCTTCCAGCCAGGTCTAATGAGCTCTTGGAGGTCTATAACACAATATATAGATACAACACAATGTAACCAATATAACACAATTAACAATATAACACACCTGTACATAGATATAACACAATATAACCAATATAACACACTTAACAATGTAACACACCTGTACATAGATATAACACAATATAACACACTTAACAATATAACACACCTGTATAGAGATATAACACAATATAAGCAATATAACACACCTAACAATATAACACACTTGTATATAGATGTAACACAATACAAGCAATATAACATGCCTAACAATATAACACACCTACATATAGATATAACACAATACAACCAATATAACACACCTAACAATATAGCATACCTATATATAGATATAACACAATACAACCAATATAACACACCTAACAATATAGCATACCTATATATAGATATAACACAATACAACCAATATAACACACCTAACAATATAGCATACCTATATATAGATATAACACAATACAACCAATATAACACACCTAACAATATAGCACACCTACACATAGATATAACACAATACAACCGATATAACACACCTAACAATATAGCACACCTATATCTAGATATAACACAATATAACCGATATAGCACACCTAACAATATAGCACACCTACACATAGACATAACACAATATAACCAATATAACACAGCCTGAAACATGGAGTCAAGATTCTCATCTCTTCCCTCATCCTGGGACCCTCAAACACCACCACAGCCCCCCAAGCSTGAGGTGGCTTTTTTCACCTAATCTAAGAGAGAAACTTCTTTCTTTTTTGAAAAAACAAAAGATTGTTTTGTCACTTTGTCAACAAAAAGCATAGTCCTACATTTCACCCCTATTTTTCTTTTCAAAGACCCTCCTACAGCCAGATCTGGCATTAATCATTATTTTCTCCAATTAAAAATCTTACTTWAGCTAAGTGGTAATTATACCCACAGTGAGTTTAATATCCACTCCACATTTCAGGAGTTTTTACTTACAAAAACTGCAGTGAACACAACACAAAGACCATTTCAAGAGTGCAAAGGCAAAGCAATTAAACACTAAAATACAAATTATTAWGCAGCACCACACTGCATTTGAGTATAATCATTGCTCAGAACTCCCTTCACTTACCTTGCTTAATAAAATATGAAAAAAAAGAAAATTATTGATATCTGGCAGAGAAGCTGAAGGATGCAACCTAAAATAATTAATAGTCCAGTCTGTGTGTGTTAAAAATTAGGTATACAATAAATTAATAATTTAAAACAGGATTCTTGGTCCAGGAAAATTCCTGAGGATTTTAGCACCAACTTCAAGAAATYCAAGGTTTCAYTTCCCATTACCAACATGTAGCACRCACTGACATGGGCARGTAAAACTCTGGGAACAAAGCTGYAGATAAATCCCATTATTGATGATTYTGCAGCAGGAAAAAGGGAAYTGGGAGTTTCCAGGCTGAGGCTGGAGCAGGGAATGCTGTGCCTTGTTTTGGTGGCAGTGAAGTTAGTGATTGTGGCATGATGGAGACAATCAGCTAACTACACTGCCTGCAAACCAAGCACTGCTCCTGGAGTCGTGGAATTCAAACCTGCAACGAACAAAAAACTTCCAATAATTATATTCATATTCTCCATCTCCTCAAATGCTCTTAAAATAACAAAGAATTGGAAATAATGGAAAATATTGGTCACATCACCCTTATTCTGCTAAATTCCAAACATTTATAATTATAACTATATTATGTTAGAAATATAGTTCCACTATATGTAAACACACATATTTACATATATACCCAATATAAATTAGAGGTAAATATATATTAGATATATATTTCTATTAGATGTAAATATACATCTAATATACATATTTRGATGTATATAAATATACTATAAATATATATATTTGTAGCGATATGTATATTTCTATTCATATTTCTATTCATATTCTTATATAGTTTAAATATATTTATGTATAACATCTATATCTATATTTAGTATTTAGATTCCTCCCTGTTCCCTTCCCCAGGAGYCTTTCCCTGGCAGAATTCCTCTGGGGATGTTCCCGTCTTTTCCCGGGGATGTTCCCATCTTTTCCCCATGGATTTTCCCACCTTTTCTCCTGGGATATTCCCATCTTTTCCCTGGATTGCTCCCATCTTTTCCCCTGGAATGTTCCCATCTTTTCCTTGGGGATGTTCCCAGCTTTTCCCTGAGGATTCTCCTTTTCCCCTGAGATGCTTCTGTCTCTTCCCCTGGGATGCTCCCACCTTTTCTCCTGGAATGTTCCCATCTTCTCCTTGGGGATGTTCCCACCTTTTCTTCTGATCTTTTCTCCTGGGTTGGTCTCATCTTTTCCCTGGGGATTTTCCCATCTTCTCTTCTGATCTTTTCTCCTGATCTTTTCTCCTAGGATGATCCCATCTTTTCCCTGGGGATGTTCCCATCTTTTCCCTGGGGATGCTCCCATCTTTTCCCCCGGGATGTTCCCATCTTTTCCCTGGGGATTTTCCCACCTTTTCCCTGGGGATGTTCCCATCCTTTCCCCTGGGGCTCCTGGCTCCGAGTGTCCCCAGGCCAGCCCTGCCTGGGACTTTGTGTACTCCTGTCACCATGGCCACCCCTCCAGAGGGACCTGGGGACAGCTCAGGTGGCCCCAACCGTGGGAGCTTTGTTACAAGAGAGGTTTCCATGGGCAAAGCCAACATGGGAAACACACCCAGAGTTTGGAATTTCCACCCAAACGGCCCCAGGGGAGGGTGGGCCCTGGTGGCACTGGTGGCAGTCCCAGCTGGTGGCCCTGGGGCTCCAGCCTGGTGTAATTCCCACCAGGAATCCCCAGAAGAGGGGTGGGTGTCCTGTGCTGTGCCACCTCCTGCACCTCTGCCCTGGTGTTTGGGGTCTGCCCAGCCACTGCTCTTGGATCTGTTCAGCTCTGAAAGTCATGGCACATACACAYAGAGGAAGCAAACCCAGAAAATTTTAAGGAGTTATGGCGACAGCTCTTAGACTCCATAAAATAAACCCAGGAAGCTTTGCAGTCTTTCCTTTGTTGTTTAATTTTAGAACATCCTGGGTCAACACCACTGGGGGTTTTAGGTTTATTTTATTACTTGAATCACTAAATCTTAAATTCTAGCAATATGGAGTACTCAAACCCTTACAATTTTTGGGATGGTGATCAGAATCAGCTTCTGGTTCACTCCAGCCCACAATAATTCTTTTTACAGAGACTGCATGGCTTAAGTACAGGTGTGTAAATTTGCAGCCTCCAGGTAGAGGTTTCTTCTGCCTCTGATTTGGTGGTCCATGGAATTGATGCTTCTGGGTGTGACCAGGACAGTGACCAAACAAATGCAAGCTGCTTTTCCCTCAGGAGATTGTCACCAAAGATGCATTTCCCCATGGAAATCACTCAGCCTTCTTGATTTTTATATCAATATCTACAAACTGCAGCTGCTTACCTGGAGGAACAGCCTGCCATCCATCACCCACAAAAATCAAATGCCTTGCAGAGGGGAGATTGCGCTTGGCTTCTTTATTTCCATTTTATTCCTTTAAAGCAGGAAAAAAAAAAGAAGTCCTGCAGGGGTGGCTCCTTCCAGAGTGTGCTTGGGGGAGCTGTGTTGCCCTTGGTTTGGGCTGCAGTTACTACAGAAACTGTCCCTGGGTCTGTCCCTGCCTGGCTCAAGCCTGGGCTTGCCTGCTGACCCAGGGACAGCTCATTTAATCTGGCTGAGAATGCTCCTGCCCAGCTGGGGGCCCATTTCAGTCCCACTCCAGGCTTTGGACGCATTTCTGTGGTTCCAGAGCTCTGGATCAGTCCCATGGATATCCAGGCACTGGTTTTTAGTGGTTTGGCTTTTTTTCCCTGTTTCTAATAAGGATTAAAACAGCGTCATGTTCCAAAAGGCACAAACATCTCCTCATGTATCTCCTGCCTCCTCACAGTCAGAACACTCGGCTGTCCATGCTGGGGTTTGCTAAATCTGMTGGGATGAGAGGAATTCCTGTGTGGATGCAGCTGGGGATGAGTGGGAGCAGAGTTTGTTGGCTGCTCTTTAATGGCTGTGCCAGTTTTGGTTCAGGAATTCCTGGGGCTGAAATGTGGCAGGGTGAGGAATGATGAGGAAATTCTGCACTCCTCACCATGGCTGCTGCTGCTTTAGCTTGGGTAGCTCAAGAATAAAAGGAAATCAAAGGTGAGAGGAAGAGGTCATGGCTTTTATTAGGTTACAATCTGATATTGAGGAAAAATGATGTGAAATCAAAGAAATCAGACTTAATATCCAGACTTAGCCAGAAAGACAAAATCATCCCTAGAGGAATCCCAACCTGTGAGTCTGGGATTGTCTAGGAAACCCAGAGTGGATTAAATGTACTGACAAGAGCTTAAAAMATTAGAATTATGTGCATCACCCATCATTTTCAAGTGGCAAATCTTTCTCTTTGRCATTTCCCTGGACACCAGCTTTGTCAGCTCAGAGAAGGAGCTGATGTAGGAATGAAGCCAAGGAGATTGGGGAGACCTTTGGAACAGGTTGTTAATTGATCCAGCACACACCTGCAGCTCCTGCACACCTGAAGATTCTTACAGTCCTCAGCTCCACATGATTCCTGTTCCATAAAAACCTGACCCAGCCCTGCCAGGGAAAGAGGGAGGGACATTTTGGTTGTTGGGGTTGCTCCAGTGTGAATGCTCCAGAGCCTTGTGGGGTTTTATCCGGGGGTTTTTTGGTGTCTCTTTAAGCTGTTTGTGAAGTTTATCTCAAGTTTTTACTGTCTCTGCTGTGAAAAGGTGATATTTTTGGTGTTTTTTTACATAAAAAGCTCTCTATTTGTAAGGTCTGCTGCTTGTAATATATGAGACAAATAAAATCTATTTTATCTTAAGRAAGAATATAAAAAAAGAGTTTAACTAGCTTAGTGCAGGTACCTTCTAGTAATGCATTGGAGTGGTTTTAATATCCCAAACTAAATTTAATCTGCTGTTTGGCAGTCAGGCTTAYYCAGGCTCTTTCTATCCTGSCTTGTGTGGATTTTGCAGCATCAGTTTTTCTCYGCTGTGAAAAGGTGATATTTTTGGTCTTTTTTTACATAAAAAGCTCTCTATTAGTAAGATCTGCTGAGTGTAATATATGTGACAAATAAGAACTATTATCTTTTAAACTCTTTTTTTTTAATATTCTTTCTTAACTTGCTTAGTGCAGACACCTTCTAGTAAAGCATTAGAATGATTTTAATATCCCAAACTAAATTTAAAACGCTGTTTGGCAGTCAGGCTTATCCAGGCTCTTTTGCAGCATCAGTTTTTGGAAGCTGATAGTGCCTTAATGTTATTAAATCTCTGCTGTGCTGTTCCATCTCTGCTCCAGCACCTCCTGTGCTCCAATTGAAGATGAAAGATGAAATTGCTGCCACAGTTTTCTTCATCACCAAGCTGGTGAAGAGGGAGGACAGGCTGAGCAAGCACAAAATGGAGAAGTTTGCAGCCAAGCTGACCACGCTGCTGTTTGAGAAGTACAAAAATCACTGGTACCTGGACAACCCCTCCCGAGGCCAGGCCTTCAGGTGAGAGGGGCTCAGGAGAACGTGGAGCCTCAGGTTGGCATCTGAGAGGCCTTAAAGTGAAATAAATAGTGCAGAGGGAACCACCAGGATACCCCTCAAACTTGAAGGAAGAATTATTAATTGGTGAAAATTACTTTGTTTATTTTTTTACCTGTAAATTAGAGGTGGAAAACTGATGTAGAAATATTTTTTTTACCTGTAAATGTGGGATTAGAGAAGTGAGGTGGAAATATTTTTTTTACCTGTAAACGTGGGATTAGAGAAGTGAGGTGGAAATATTTTTTTTACCTGTAAAC